>JAQFZM010000196.1:0-45089 GCA_034695785.1 Galumna obvia
ATTAATAAAAAACTCAAATAAATAAATCTAAATTTATATTTACATTTATTAAGTGAGCTCAGTTGGTATAAGACCTTTATTTAAGATTAACCATTATAGATACAATTATAATAATAACAATTATTAAAATTGTTACAAATTCTCCCGGAAAATATATTAATTTCTTTTATAGTTATAAAAAAATTATGTATGCAATTTAAATGAGATTTATTAAAACCCATAAAATTTGTGATGATTCATATCTAGAAAATATTTGTTAAATTTTTTAAAAAATTCTAAAAAATTTCTAGATTTAATTTCTAGATTAAATAGCTTATATTTTAATAGCTTGAGCATAGTTTATTTAAGTGAAAAGTTCAAACAACTTAAGTTATTGTTCTGTGCAAAATTTTAAAAAAAATTGCACATATTCCCATACAAAGTACAAATAGTTTGAAAATTGGGGCAAAATCCTCCTCAGCAACGGACTAAATTTTGCGAGGAGTTCCTAAAAAAACTAAGAAAAGGCAGACCCTGAAAATGTTTGTTTTATTGACTAAAGTCACTTCCATTTAAATGAATATGTTAATCGACAAAACCTTAAATTTTTCAAATTGCAAAATCCAAATATTTTCGTTAAAAAGTCTTTAAAATATTGATTTTTCAATCGCTTTAATTTTTTAAATTTGATCGTGGCCAATTTGATATATTTTATTAATTAATAAAGAATGATGATTACTTAAATTTCCATTTATTTTTTTGAAAATTAATAATTATATTATAAATTTAATAAATAATGTGGTGGACACTTCTAAGTTAAAATTACCCATAAATGACGTTTCAAAAAGGTCCCAAAACACTCCTGCATAATTGATGGACCGAATTAAAATCTGATTTTATTTTATGAAACTAGACATTAATCTAAGATATTCCACCAATTTTTATCGAGATATGATATTATCTTCATGCTTTTCAGAATGTCAAACCTTAAAAATTTTTAACCCAAAAAATTTTATTATTTAATTAAAAATTATATATAACATTTATAACAAATTATTCTTAATTTTATTAAATATATTGAAATTTAAAATAAATTTATAAGATTAAAATCAGAATAAAACAACAAATTTCATAATTTTAAAATCCAAATTTGTGACAATGAAAAAGAATGAAGATGACAATATATCTCGATTAAAATTGGTGAGATATCTAAGATTTATATTTAGTTTCATAAAATAAAATCAGATTTTAATTCGGTCCATCAATTATGAAGGAGGGTTTTGGGACATTTTTTGAAACGTCATTTAGGCGTAATTTTAATAACTATAAAAATTATTTTATAAGATATTTATTTGATAAATAGACATAATTTAAATAATAAATAATCAGTTTTATATATATAAATATAAAACTATATTATTTTTCAATTTATTTAATGTGGAGCTAGAAGTATCCACCACCTTATAAAAGATTTTTCTAGATTAAAATGAAAACGGCCAAACCGACCTGATATGAAGTACGCTCAAATATGAAGTTAGACTAAGAAGGGGATAATTATTTCAGAGAGTTACCGATTTTAATGATCTTGGTCTCAATGGAAAGCTCATGATGTATAGAATTGTTAACTTTAATTATTTTTGGACAATGGGCATAGGTTCCCGTGAATTTCAGCTAGTAAAATATGTCATTTAAAGCTTTAAAAAAGATAAATTTTAACCTAATCAATTAGAAATAGTAAAGAATAGTTTGATCCTTGCAGTTTTCATAAAATTATGAATGTTTTACTAAGTTTTATATAAATTTTCATTCACATTAAATAAATTCAAAGTTCAAATATACATATTCTTATAAAAGATTTACAAGTTTCAAATTATGCCTTACTATTGCTTACTAATGAGGACAAAATTTACCTTTTTTAAAGCTAAAATTGCCAATTTTAACTAGCCGAAATTCACGGGAACAAATACCCATTGGCCAAAATTAATTTAAGTTAACAATTTTATACATCATGAGCTTTCCATTGAGACCAAGATCATTAAAATCGGTAACTCTCTGAAATGATTATCTCCTTCTAAGTCACTAATAATTTTTTGATCAAAAGAAATATCACTTTTAATTATTTTTTTAATAGAATTTTTATTAAAAGTAAATGAATTTCTCTTTTAAATAATAAATAAATGTATCAAAAATTGGGTCAATTTTTTATTTCAATCAATTCTTAAGCGATTCGATTATGACTTCCTGTGAGATGAGAGGAGCCTTCAGTTCGTCAATAATTAAATTAAAGCCAAAGATTTTGAGTCCAGAAAAAGAGATGACAATAAATGAGTTTGAGATAGTATTTGAAATTGACATCAATTTATTGAATTTTTATTTTCTCTCAAAAAATATCTTTCATTACATTCGGTTAAAAACTTTGAATGAAATGCATTTACATATTCTTATTCTTTTGACAAAACTTTTCAAAATTATTGAAGTAATTCGTTATTTCATAAGTTTATATAATATGAATACATTATATAAATATAAATATCTAATAAATAGTGAAAATTGTCAAAACGACACACAAATTGGTACAATCAGTGATCAAATCTTATGAATTAAAGTTTAATTTATATAAAGTTTAGTCATATTATTATATTAACGAATAGAATATTAATTATTCATTGAGTAAAGAATGAATGAATAAAATAAATATATGATTGACTTAAATGGGGTATAAAATTGGAAGAATTGAGAGATTTTATCTTAAATTAATTGTTTTGATGACTAGATTAGAATCATTAGAATCTTTGCTTTTATTTATTCGATTCTTTTGTTAATTAACACACAATTTGTGCTCTGATTCTCTCATCAGATCAATAGTCTTGGAATGTCTTTTAATGGAAAGTATTGCGATGACACAGAGTATTGTCGTAAACAGAGGACAGAATACTTAACAATAATTTTTGGTATTTTCTAAGGTTTTAACAATTTATAGTTAAGTTCAATTGTATTGAGTATTTGTACTAAAAAAATGTGCAAGACAACAAATGAAACACCAAACAGTAAACTTTCAAATTTATGTGTATTAATGAGTGTTAAGATTATTATAATTTTAGTGAAAAATTACTGCCAGTCCTTCGTTTCCCATCAATTTTTTATTGTTTAGAAAAGTACTTTAGATTCGCTCATCTATAGAGTGGCCTAATTTCACATAATTTCAAATTTGTTGCACAGCCTTTACAGCCTTCACAGCCTTCACTTATAAATTAGTTTATATATTCTTCCAATTAGTGGTGTATTTGGTATTCCCTTTAATATCGATAATGAAGTGATTAACACACAATTTATGTTTACCATACAATTAGAAGCGAACCGTTGTTTTCTCTGTCGGTGGACTATAACCGGTTCGGTTATAACTTATTTGATTCATCTGTTTTGGAGACGACATCGAACTCTTACGAAATGTTAGAAAAACATCTTTGAGATCAGCCTAAACATCAAATCACAAAAGTCTTAATTTCTTACTTATATATTATTATATTCTATCAATTTTATTAAAGATATAAATTTTTTTAAAAATACTATAAATAAAATAAATAAAAAATGAGAAAAAATTCTAAAATTTTAATAAACAAATTGAAAAACTAATCAATTTTTGATAAACAAATACTCAAATTTCTAATTATTTGATGGAAATATATTTTAGCCAATTATTATATGCATTCATCTATTAACAAGGATAGTTAATAAGATACTCAGATATATTATTCTGAAATATAATAGTGAAATAAGCCTTGTTTAATTCAGTACCGAAAAGCTAATTTTAGGATATAGACAAGTCCATTGTCAATAATCATGGCTAAATTTTGACAAAAGATATATTAAAACTTTTTATTAAAAAAAATAATTTGAGCAAGCAAATTCACAATCAATTGATTAGTAATGTTTGATGAATAAGTTTAATAAACGATTTAATAATCATTTAATATTCGACATTTGAATATAATTTATATGAAATTTTTGAACACAAATAAAAAGAATATAAGTTTAGTTATTAAAAATTCTGCTTCAATTAAGATTTCCTTCTGAATTCAACAAGTTATAATTAGCAAAAGGAATTTGTGGCCCTTTTTGTGGCTCTTTTATAACTTCTCTTAAATATCATTACCTAATTCATTAAAAAATAAACCCTAAAATAATTTTCTATATCCAAAGTTTCACCCTTGCTAAACGTTGTTTCATGGATAAAACTCTATTATATTGAAAAAGTACTGAACGATGACTATCAATAATGTCTGGAAAAGTAAACAAAACATTCTTCCATTAAATATAGTTTTATACAAATGGAACTTTAATTTTCCACATAATTTATAATTGAAGTCATTGTTTGATCATATTTTTAAGCGCGCATTTTAAATAGTCCTATCCCTAGTTATAATTCATTATGATATATGAGAAAGAGAGACTACCAAGAAATGCTTATAAAAATGAGCTTGGTAACTGAGTAGATTTGAAATTTTATTTTGTAAGCAGACTGTAAACTTCATTTATGAAATGTATATTTCAAACACTTTTATATTAAATATAATTTTCATGAATTATTAAACAATGAATTTATGATTATTTTATGATTGTTTTGTATACAAAATTAAATATCAAATCTATTCATTCATAGTTCAGTTTAAATTTTAATTTTGAATTTTTGATAATTTTGAAAACTTTAACTATAATTAAAGAAAAACAATAGTCATTCGTAGCAGAAATTTTAATTATAAATTCTTGACATAAGCTTTTCTATGATTCAAAGCTTATTTTATATGAATTTCTTGGTGGACAGACTCTCCTTCTGAGTATATTATGACTTTTCTTGTCAACCAAAAGATTCTTGTGAAATATTGTCTAAAATTAGGACAATTATTATTCTATAATATAAAGTCAGAGCAAACAACAATTCAGAGTTATGTGCATAACATTAGAAGTGTATTTCTATCGGAAGCTCATAAGACACTCACTATTTTTTTCTTTATTTTTATACATATTTTTCAAAATAAAGTGAAATTTCATGTATTTTAGTTTTAAAACAATAGTATTAATCCCCGAAAGAGTGGAAAATTTTAACTACAGATATAAAATGAGTTCTGCCATAAACTTATTGAGTTTGTGTTTCAATTTTCAACTAAAATCACATTTCGTTACAATAAATGGGTTTACGACTTATCCACAAAAGTATAGTTTAGATCAGATCTCAAATAACCGAAAAATAAATTCGATTGAAATTAAATTTCAAAGAATTTTCGTCTAAATTTTAGGTAAACTTTAATTCAAAAGAAATACTCACCCGAAAACTTTTACTCATAAACGAATAAATGATAGGATTAACAAATGAGTTGGCCATTGCCAGCCTGCAAAACACAAAATTTGATTAAGGTCAAAAACTTCAATATTTTTTTATAAACAAATTTATGAGTTTTTTATTTTTGATTTAATTTGTCGTTTAATTCAGCCTTTATTTGATTAGTATTTCAAAAATGAGAGCATTTACTACTTAATATTGAAATTAATTAATGAATTTTGAATAATAAAAACATTTAAAACAAAATAAAATATTTGTTAGAATTGTTTTATTTCTTCTATTTTTGTTTGTTTTGTAAAATTGCTAAAAACTTCAAGTTTTGAGCGAATTCTGAATTTATTTCTAAGAAAATAACACATTTTATGACCGAAATCCAATAAAAGGCATTTTATTATAATAAACAAAAAAAACTAAACTATGAAAATGAAAATTTGATGAAATAAAGGATTAAATTTTTATCAAATTTTTAAAATAATTAGTTTTATGGAAGT
The DNA here is from genome assembly GCA_034695785.1 of Galumna obvia. NCBI lineage: Eukaryota > Metazoa > Arthropoda > Arachnida > Sarcoptiformes > Galumnidae > Galumna > Galumna obvia. The sequence continues at coordinate 5,809 of JAQFZM010000196.1, forward strand.
AATGTATCAACAATTGAAAGGCTATTAATGAATAACTAAAAGGTGTGGGATATTATTGATATAATGGATGGATACATACCAGTGGCAAAAGAAGAAACCGCTCACATATCGATAATAACTAAAGTTATCGTATAATTGGAAGATTTCCGGAAAATAAACCATTAATAACATAAAAATTTTGATTGGAAACCAACAAATGAAGAAAATGATAACGACGGCCACCAACATTCGAATTACCTAGATTGTTTTATCATTCATTAAAAATTATGTGAACAAATTTACACTTTTATCAAGTTTATTTAGAAAATTCTTTAATGTAAGGAAAGTATATTTAATTACTTAATGAAAAGAAGACAAAAAAGTCTCATCACTTCAAATATTTAATATTAATTTTTCAATTTTCCTAAAATTAATTTATTTTGAGTTATGATATGATATTCATTTGAAAATCTAATTTAATAAAATTAATACCAAAAGAATTTAAAAACAAACCAAAAGAGAGATATAAGACATTAGAACGTAATTATAAAATATTTGAGTCATAATTATTCATAACAAAGAAAATTCATTTATAATATGAGATAAGAATATTCCTCTAAGAATGTAATCATTTGAAGGCAAGAGTTTCAAAGAGTTTACGAAATCGTTTATTCCTTAATATTTAGTATTATATTATGGCCTCAAGTTTTTAATTATTTTTATTATTTGTTTAAATCTGTTATTAATAATGCCTTTAAGAGAGTTCGCATAATTCATAAGAGCTTAAGCCTTAAGTGAAACTTTCAATTATTTGGTACATATTTCTCGAAATGTTATTTTAATGCTAAAATTAGCTTAGTATTTGTTTCATTTAAATACGAGATTACACATATTAGAATTAATAACAATTAATACTCTATTAAAGTTCAAATAAAGTTGTATCGACTCTAATCTTATTCATATAATTAGAAATAATATTTTGAATATAATGCCCGAAACGGTTTAAGAGTTGTTTACAACGAGTGAAGCCTTTTGTTATGAATATTAGCTTCGAAACCCTAGAAATACTAGTTAAGGTTAACTTGGTCATGTAATTTAATCTACGCATTCGATAAATGTGGACATTTGGTAAATATATTTTTTTAGTGTTTATAGTATTTCATTCAAAAAATTGAGGAATATTTGCGAAACTAAAACCGATTAAATGAAAGTCAATAAAAAATATAATAAAAACTATAATAAAAGACATTACTTTAGTTCTATCGTTTTCGTGGCCACTGTTTCGCCTCAAATTCAATTTATTATTAATACAATTATCTTTCAGTAATTCCTTTCCAATGGATGCGTAAGAAAATGTTTGAATGAGTAGTGGCAGTCCAAAGGTCAGAATGAAAAAGGAAGTGTTGTATATCTTTTCGATCATTGGATCCATTTCTGCTCCTCTGCAGTCGTAAAAAGTTGAGTTATTCCACTCGAATGTGTCGACAGTTGTATAATACTAATCGAGCAAAAAAAATGAGTGTATTCTAATCTAGGATAAGACTTTTTTAAAACTTGCGCTTCAAAATATAAGCTAATAAAAAGTATACCCAGATAAAATGCTTAAAAATTTAGAACCTATTAAAGTTTATTAGATTAATATATTAACCAGGGATGGCGAAAGGAGGGTATTCTGGAATACCCCACTACGAGGCCAAATTTTCAAAATACCCCCTAGGAGTTTGGACACTTAACATTAGAGTCCATGGACAGACACTAGATCTATAGAGATTTTTGGGACTATCTTTTCTGCAGATAAAGAAAAAATATAAGATTTGTGCAAGGGAAGCAGACAAAATTCTTACGGTAGAAGCTACGAATGATTACCGATTGAATTTATACGGTAAGTATACATAAGGTTAATTAAGTTCAAAAAATTTTTTTAATTAAAAGTTAAAATAAATTTCTATCCGACAAATTATCAAGCTTATATAGATGTTTGATTAAATATAAAAAAATTATTAAAATAGCAAAGTTATCCCATTAGTGCACGCGTGAAGAAATTCTATTCTAAAATTTCTTTTTCTGCAAAAAAGGTGTGTCCGGAGATATTTTGGTCTAGGGGGGTATTTTGGCAAAAAAACCCTTCCCTAGGACTCGATCCTTTGGCCATCCCTGATTTTAACCCCTTTAAAAAACATTATTGATAGTCATCGGTTAGTACTTTCTCTTTATAATGGAGATTTGATCATGATACAACGTATAGAAGAGCTGAAATATTTGACTTATAAATGATTATTAAAGGGTACACTTTTTATATGAACTTGGTAATATTTAAAAATATTAAAAACATAGCTACAAATATCTAGAAAAAGCTACATTTACCCAGTCTAAATTCTAAATTCTATTCAAGTCGAATGTAATACAAATTTTTAAATTAATCAGTAGATTTGCTAGGTCATTCTTTTTATTTTGATTGAACAAACTGTTGAATGTATAATCTATGAGTGATATAATTGAGGAAAAACCAATTGATTTAAACAATTTGATCACTAAATTAATTTAATTGCAATGTTTTGTTTAAAATTGATATTAAATTCTTATCAATCAATTTATTCATTGATTTTTTCCTGATTTTTAAATTTTAGTTTAGACTCATTTGCACTGAAAGGTAAACTTTTATTCACATTATTTTCCCTTTAATGAATGATAGACCACATTTACTTGTGATAAACATGATTCAATTGATTGGAAATATCCAGGATTATTTTTTTCATAACTTGTTTTTCTCATGAAAAGTGAGTTTTTTCTAATCCATTTCGGATAAGAACTTGTTTTTCTTCAATAATGTCGTCACATAAGGGAATCAGAAAAGATAGTTATTGCGAAAATATTGCCAAGATTACATTTGATTACATTGATTATACCAATCCTCGAATCCAAGTCTAATCTTTTGACAATAGAAATGAATTATATTTTCTTTCAGTACATTAATAATGGATTTAAGACTATTTCTACAAATGAATTGCAATCAATAAGTTTTGATTCCATATTTAAAGAGAACAAATGATGGAATTAATTGCAATTTTAGAGGAGGGAGAGAGAGAGGGGGAGAGAGAGGGAGAGGGAGGGAGAGAGAGGGGGAGAGAGGGAGAGAGAGAGAGACCGATAACAATGAGACTTAAAAATAATAAATGAAATCCTAGGATATTAAGTAACATATGGTTTATTTCTTAGTATTTTAGGTTTATTTTGAATCGATTTTTTTCAGTTATTTTATGTCTTATTTAATGTCAAAACAATATTATGGTTTCAATATTTACTTAAAGTTGTTTTCAATTTTTAGATTAATTATAAGATCAACAAAAGAATATTTTTAAAAATTGTTGCACTTTTAAAAACCTGGACGAAAACATTATCATTTGATCAGAATCACCTAGGTTACATGACCTTTTTGTTATCTTTTGTTTTTTAGGAAAGCAATTAACTGTAACCTGTGCTTCAATGAATGAGTCATTAGTTCTAATGTCAGTCTCCGATTTATCAAATTAAATGACGCGGATATCAATTGAGTTAAGGGATAGTTAAGGGAAAAGTCGAGAAAACCGATAAATGAACTAAAATTAGTATAAAATTTAAGAATTTTTATATTTTATAATTAAATATTAAATTTGATTCCAATTAGTATGAATTTAAGACAATTTTTATTTAATTTGTTGATCGCAAAACATTTCAATAAAGTTATCCAACAAATGAGTCATTTCTATTCAAATCAAATATAAACAAATCGTAACATTAGTTCTATAGTTCAGTCAATTGAGTGATAAAAAGTTTTTCATTAAACAAATCAAATCATTTGATGAAAGGTTTCGGACTTTTGTTTCGAAACGAAAACAAATTAAATATTTGTTGTTTAAGCAATGAATGGACTATTTTTGCCTTTTATTGCTTTCTTTGCTTAATATATTTGTGTATAACTTATATTATATAACTATATATAATTGAATAAATCTCATAATTCTATCGATACGTATTTTATCGGAAAACTTAATGTAATCAAATGCAGCAAAACTTCCCAATCATTTCAAAGGAAATAAATGTCTCGACATTAGAGCGGATAAAATAACTGTTAAATTAATTGTTTATTAGCTTAGATTTTGATCAAAAGTTTGGGAAATGAGATTAACGCAAAAATCAATACCATAGCGACCAGTCCTGCCATACCACCGAATAGCCATCCAATAGCCAGTAGTATATGACATCGACTGTTAAACCACTGGACCACACTCCGATTCGATAGCGGACACAGAATTGCGAAATATCTGTTCAAATAAGACAATAATTTGTGTCCAATTTTATTGTTATTATTTATTAAATGTCTCTCATATTAATATAAGGTTTGCTTTAGTAATCGATATCTTTCCAGAATTTCATCACAAAAAGTGCTTAACTATAATATTATCTGAAATTAGCAGCGATTCAAAACATAGAAGAAAATATTCTTATGTCCTTGTACATTATTAAATTTAATAGGATCATAACACATTTTGATTGTCGATTGATAACTATTCTTCTAATTAAGTCGATTAAATGAATTGAAATAAAATTTATAAACCGTTTGAGATTTCAAATAATTATAGCCTTTGGAAACAATCCTTAAATTATTTGATAGCATTTAATAGATTTAAACGTTTAAAGACTAGAATTAATGTTAAAATTTCAATTTAAATAACTTTTACTCAAGACTTGAAAAATATTTTTATTAAAAGACTTACTTTTTATACAATAAATTAACTCATTCTCTACTCTTTATTGAATTTTTAGGAATAACGCCAACGATTTAGAGAATTATCTGTTGTTCAACTGATATACAGTTTATATATAAATTGTACCAATAATTCAACAGATGGTCCATAAATTTTGTCAATTCAATTATTATTGACCACAAAATGAAAGCATTTATTTCTCAATTTATATAGATTCTCGTGGGTACTATTATTTTCTAATTAAATAAGAATATTATTAGGCTTTCAATGAGTTGTAAGCTGTGAGTTGTGGGCGTTTATTAATTACAACTTTAATCTAATTTCTGGGATATAATATTACAATGCATTACATAATCAGTAAAAGTCTTTTCGTCGTTTTTTCATAACTATTTTATCAAATTTTTCAAATAAATAATTCTTAGAATAATAAAAGTTTTTTAATATTAAAAAACCAATTGACCAGAGCTACGCATTATTTAATAAACATTATATCCATAAAAAGTTATAAGATTATTCTTTAGTCAAATATAGAAGAGCTTATGAAAGATGAGTCATTATATCATAAAAATCAATTCAAATGTCAATATACTTAAAATGGACTCTAAGAAAGGTCTTTTCGGAAACCTTTTTATCAGATGTTATTAACGTTAAGAAAAAAGTTAAGAAATTTAAGATTAAGTGATTCAGAAAAGATTAAAAGATTACCTAAAAATTAGTATATATTCCGTATTTTTTAGTGATTTGCCAATAGTTTTGTTTAAACTATTTTTCAATTCAATTGGAATAAATCCAATGACAAACAATAATTCATATAAACCTGATCTGAATATTAAGAATATTTTCAAATATATACAACAAATCATTCGGTGGTTTCTTAATAAAAGTGAATGTCGTAAAACATAATATTAAGTAAATCTTATTTCTTGACTCTAATATAAAGGCAATAATGGCTTTCACTGAATGCCATTAATTTTTGTTAACAAATCATAAAACGAAAGAATTATTGCAAAAAGAGTTTATAAAGTATTTTATGTCATTTTTTATAAGAAAAAATATTCATAAAACCTTTTTAGTGTCAAAACGGAAATATTTTTTAAAATAGATTTTTTTTTGACAAATGAAGAATATTAATAACTTAATTTTACAAGATTATATATTACATTGACTAACTTTTGGCTTTTATACAAGAAATGGCGGTAATCAAGTGATATATTATCAAGTTTCAAATTGATCTAGATGGCAAACAAGAGTGGTTCATCTATTTTGGGATTTTATCCATTATTCCGAAAACGAAAGAAATAAAATAAAATGCAATTATTGTTTGATATTAAGAAACCTTTAGTCCTATGTTTGGCACTAATGGTCTTAAATGCAATGAAGTCAATGTCGAGACTCGAGAGTCACTCATAAATCTCTGAAAAGAATATTTTACATTAAAATTGTTACATAAATCACAATTTGAATAATCCCAAAAGTCTGAAGAGTTACTTATCTCATTATTTGCTAGATCATATTATGTGTTTCATATATAATGCATGAGATTTCAATGTTTACTTTGTAAACAATTTTTATCGTATCTTTCAATTAATTCATAAAATATTAAAAGTCTTTGAATTGTTTTGATAGGTTTAAGGACTAATACATTGAATATTTAGTTATAAATAATTGAAAAGTTATGTATTTATCAGTTATTTTGTCAATTAATTCATTATTATTACAATAAATAGTTATTATTTGAATGATTTGAATGATTGGCATATTTTTCAAATTTTAATTCAATTTTAATAATGTTACCTATGAAAAGCTATTAGTTAAAGGAACGCATAAATTCATATGACTTTAATTAAATAAAAGCCAACCACAAGTGGTATAACAAAAACTATCAAAATAGTTGATAGTTCATATCACCACAAACTCATATATTTCACTTCAGATCATTAGATAACTATTTAAGTGAAAATGTATTTAGACTTTCATATTAACTAAAACTAAACTTTACATAAAAACTGGTTTTTTAAATGATGCCTCTTATGTTGAAGATAACAGACTCTTGGCTATACATTATTTATATTTAATTGAAGTACTTTACTTTAAAATAAATAAAATCCACCTTGCTTCTCCTTCTAATATGAACTTCAGGGAAAAATAGTTTGAAAAGGAATAGTCTGTCAAATAAATATTCGAGGATTCCGTTGAGATTTGTTATGAGTTCACTAAACTCAGAGATAAAAATAGTATATTTGATTCAATTAGAAGAACTTGGTCTTTTTATTCAAATCTAGAGTAGTATTAAAAGAACTAGTTAACTAATTTCGAAATTCTAATGAGGCATTTGAGCTCAAACTTCACTAATTTATTCTAATTTCTTTAAAAAAAAGATGCAAAGAATTCAAAGAAAGTAAATAAATATAATTACATCTAATTTAAATATAAAACTAGCAAGAACATTAAAATATTTAGAAAATAAGGATTTTTGTTTGAAATATTAAATATCCTTGAACTCTTTTCATTTAATTATCCAAGAATGAGCTTGGCTATCACGAATTGTTCACTTTCTTTTTAGTAATTTATATAAAATATTCCGAATATAAAATATTTGATTTGAAAAATGTGTAAATCATGAATAATATGTAGTTTCGAGTATTTTTATTTTAAATTTGTGAAACAATTGTAAATTTTTCATAAAATTAAGAGAAAGTACTTTCTTTTGTCGGAAATTACTCTCAAAGCAATCAATTATTGTCGAGTTTTGAAGTTTTATCACTCAATTCTAATCATTCACTCGTTTTTTGTGTTTCTCTTTAAAAAAACCATTTCAGCGATAATTCATATCAATTCTCATGACTTAACAATTTGTATAAATTGAATGAAATTGTGATTAATTTTAGTCAACACTTTTAATAATTTATTTAAAATTAAAGCAAAACTTTTATTGTAAAATAAAATGAAAACATTTGTCTCACCTCTCGATTCCGATTACGGTTAGAGTGAATGCAGTGACAAAAACTGATAAGATCTGAACGAACTGAGCGAATGGGCACAACCAAAGAGGGAATATCCATTGTCCTAACATAAAGTCGGTATAAGTGAAGGGAACACAAAATACACCGAAAAGAATGTCAGAAATGGCCAAATTTATGAGAAATTTCCTCAAATTTTTTACAGATCTTTTGCCGAAAATCTCGACGACTATAACGACGAGATTCCCTAAAAATGCCAAAAACGAAGTACTCGAATACAAAACAATCATAAAAGCCCTCATCGGAGCGTCCAATGCTTCGAGTCTTCCCCGAATAACCGATTTTACTTCGGAGGAATTGACCGCTTCAGTGATATTTTGTCCGTTGAGCCAAACAGGGTCCATTTCAATGATAATACGGTTATTTATTTCTGAATAATTGATTTAACTCGAGGGTAATATTATAAAACTTTTTGAAAAGGAGAACATCATTTTTAAAACTTCTTGTTTTTCTTATCCATGAAATTATGTATGCATTGGTTTCGGCAAAAAAACAAAGAATCTTAAGTGAATTAATGATTTATATTCGGGCAAAAAGAGGAACGTCTGTAGTGTTTGCCCGAAACGACAACATTTTCTGAACTTTTTGATCAAAAACTTGACTCTCAATTTCACTTATTCTTAGCACAGCCTCAGTGGCGAAGGCAGACGTTTTGGGGAATTCCAAGAGTGCGCACTAACAGCACTGATCCACTGTCGACAAAGCACTTCGTCTAACCATTGAATTTAAATTAATTTGAAGTCAAATTCAATGTCGTTTAACAGAATTGCCTTCAGATGTAATTAAACTAATGAAACAATTGAGGCAAACATTTTTCCATTACTTTATAATTATAAGTATATAAAGAATGTATTAAAACAAAACAAAAAATGTTTTAATATTGAATTAGTTTAAACTCACTTTTGAAGATTGTTTTACTATTATTTGATAAGTTTTATACTCTAGAATAAGTTTAGGGAAATCCCAAATGTTAAGTAACCATCTGTTGCTTCAATCTTGTCTTTTATTAAGAGAATATTAAGAGTTTTTATGAAAAGTTAATGGATTTTATTTTTGCAGACATTTATTTACTAAAAAAAATATTTTGACTTAAATTAAAGCTCTTGTTTTAAAAATGTATTTCTTGAGTCAACACAATAAATAGGTTTTTATCATTAAATCCCTTTAATAAATGAATTAATTAATTGATAAGTTTTAATTAAAATTTATAATTATAAAAGTAAAAAGTAGTCTTCATTTACCAATATTTTGATTTCAAAATATTTTTCAAAATTCTAATCCATTATTTGTTGCCTAACATTATATTAATGCAAATATTTTGAAAAATAATGAAAAAATATTCCATTAATGGCTTTTTTCCTGAAATTGTTATTCATATAATGAAATAGTTAATCTTTCACAATAAAACACATTATCATCCAGGAGATTTTACGTTAATTAAAGTTCATCAAGCATTTGGGATTAATTTTGGATAAATAAAGGATAAAAATTAAATCAAATTAAGTCAAAACATTTTTTTAATAAGAAGATCACGAAATGAAGTGATAGTCAAATATAGCCTCCATTTTCTCATTTCAATCAATTAGAAAACTTTCAAATTTAATGATCGATTAGTTTTCATTACATTATTATTCATTTTTAAATTTGGTTACATTTTCAGTAAACAGGGATGTCTCTTAAAAAGACCTGTTCAAACTAACATTAACTTAGTTCATTTATTGTTAAGTTCAGGTTATGTTTGTTTTGGGAGTAATTTTGAAAACATTGACTTTTATATAATTTAATAATTTAAATAATTTTACTTAAATGGAATTGCCCTCGAATTGAGGGCCACCACATGACTGGCCATCACTGAGAGCTTTAAATTAAATATTTGATGGATTAGTTTGACTGAAAACTAATAAAAATTAGGAAAATATGAAATTATTTACAATAAATTATTTGAGACTTCAATAAACAAAATAATAATTTGATTTTGAATTTAAAATTAAATAATTTTTTTTTAAAAATCAATTGAAGACATAATAAGAGAAAACAAGAAAACAAAGAATTTTTAAGAAAATGAATGGAAAATATTTGACAATCAAATTAAGGCTGACTTTTAATGTAAAGAATAGAAAACCATTTTTTCCAAATAATATTTTATACAAATTATTTTGATTGAAGACAAGAGTTATCTATTTTATTACAAGAATAAGATAAATGAATTACAAGACAAGACTACAGTTAGTTATCAATTGTTTCGTTAAAACATTTGTTGCGCCAATTCTACACAATTATGACAACCAATTATTGAACATCACTTTAACATTAATTCATTTTAATTCCTCTTAAATATTGAATTTAATTCATTTTATTCCAGTAAATCCTTGGAGTACTTCTTTAAATTTCATTAAGAATTGCCTGAAGTTAGTAAAACATTTTTAGTATTCTTACAAGTATTTGCATTTATAATAAAACAATTCATATTTTTGTTTGCATTTCCTTGGTTATATAAAAATTAGATCTTATTAGGATTAAAATTGAGGCAAAATATACTATTGTATTGTATGTTTTACTGAACTTTTTGTTAATATATTTCCTATAATTTAAGAAAAAGCAATTATTCAACAAAATTAAAGCGATTTTATTTGAGATCATTATTGAGATCATTATTAATCCATTTCTTTAAAGTCCTATTTCTCTGCAAAACCTCAATGAAAACGCCTGAGTTTTTCAATCAAATAAATTACAGAAATGTTTAATATAACAAAAAGTGTAGTTATAAATGAATAAAAGTATTAAAAATAATTTTTCAAATTATCTCCACTTTTATAATGATTTTTTGTTTTGGAGTCAGAGTTGGAATCAATTTTTTAATGATTAATGACTCCAAGCGTTGAATAATTTATTGGTATTCCGTTTTGGAAACTGAAAATACAGTAATCCATTGGATTTAATTCAAATGCGAATACTTTTTGAGATAAAGAATATAACATTTTTGGATTAAAGTGTATTAAAGTGTATTAAAGTGTCAAAAATTACATTAAAACCTCAATAATAAATCGACAAAAATTCGTGTTTTTTATGAGAGCCTTTTTATAATAAACTCATTAATGAATGAATAGTCTATTTCTTTGTCAAATGCGTGAAATGTCTTTTATGTATGCATTCGTGAAATTGGCTTTAATTCAGTGGTGCACAGAAAGGGGTCAACAAAACCTCTCAGAAGTTGGACTCATGAGATGCTGATTCAAATCTCTTGAGTAGAATAAGTTTGATAAATTAGATATGAAATAAGAACTAGATAAAATTTAAAGTACTTTTCCTATCGATAACCAAATTCTAACTGAAAAACTTTTGACAAAACACTTGAAAATATCAGTTCTATCATAAGATTCAAAGATTGAACTAATAAATAATTGAAAAGCCATCTATTTAAAATTGTAAAACTTTTATGTTCTAAACTATAAATTTTTAATATTTTATTTCACAATAAATCCATTAAATGGATTAAATTATAAATTAAATTACATATACTAAAAATATGCTAGTATAAATACGTATGAATAATTTACTTAAAATCATAGTTTTATCCAAGGACTAATAAAAACTCCCCCCAATTGGGGTTTTGCCCGATTCTACTTGAATTCCTGATTAATGTTAGCCATAATTATTCATAAAAAATAAATAAAATGTATTATTTAGAGTACAAAAGAGATACTCTAAAGAAAAAGTTTAAATAAAAACAGAATATTTTTTTTGTGACTATTATTGTTACGAAAGTGTTTTATATGACAATATCTATCACAACATAAACTTTATTATTATTATTATGATAGTTATAAATGATATAAATTTTCGATCAACTCTTCGGTCAAAGCCTTATATCTTTTGCTCAAATTCTGTGCAAAACTAGAAATAGAAACAAATTTGTGACGAATTTTCTTTTGAAAAAATTGAATATTTATTAATCAATAAAGAAATTGGAGCAAGAATAAGTTATTATCTAATCAAATATTTGTTATAATAGAAGAGTGAAATCAATTTAAAAAATTCGTTCGTTTTCTCAATGAAATTATTTGACATAATCTGGAAATTAATAAATGAATGGATTTAATATTAAATAATAGTTTCGGTCATTGAAAGGCATCCAAACAAACATTGAGTGAGTTATTGAAAATCAATCTAAATGTTAATAACAATTATTGTTGAAAATATGCGGAGAAAACGCCCCAATTATCCCATTTTTAATTCATTTTGTGTTATAATTTATATTTGATATAAACATTTGATTAAATTTCATAATTGTTTCGTTTCATTATAATTACTATTAAGTGATGACAAGGACTTTGCAAACATTCAAAAGTCAATCAAAGGGAACACTATTCCAACTCTTGAGAGACATAACAATAAAAATATATTTCTCAATGAAATACATTTTCCATTCAATTGAATGTGTCTTAAAGTTAAAGAATAACTAATTCTAAGATTAAGTTTCTCTTAAAAAACTGACGTTTATTTAAATTGTTATTTAGAAAAAAAAATATAAATAGAAATAAGAATAAACAGATTTTAAGTGTCATAACAAATATGTCATGTTTTCCAGTGTTAACCAAATCACTCATAGGTTTCGGTTTAAATGTATTCATAAAACTCATGGCTTTGGATTCTATAATAGTTTCAGTGATTTTTAACTTTATTCACGGATTTCTAGTGAACTGTTTCAGCATTTTCTCGACTTAACGACTGATTCTTAAGTGTCGGAAGATTTGAATTCATTAATTAATTAACATTTTTGTGAATTACAAACAAAAACTGAGTAATCAATTTTGTTGGCGTTTACTCTGTATTTGTTTTGAGTCATTGAAACAAACAAATAAAGTTTTCAACGAATTTGTCATTTATTTCAATCATTTATAGAATATTTTGACCTAAAATAACAACTTTTGCTGATATTTACGTAAAAAAAAGTTAAATTAAGTCATTCTCTTAACGACTTAAGATTTCCTCTAAACGGAAAGCCATTAGATTTGATATAAGCGCTAAAATAAAAATAAACTGTCATTAATAGTATACTCGAATGAATTCATAGTCATATTCCGTCCCATTTTTATTAGAGTCTAGTGTTTAGTATTCGATGATTTGTTGTTAAAATAGTTGACAACCATTTCTCATAACATTATTTAGTCTTTTATTCGACTAAATATTGAGAATAACTAAACCATAAGATTTAAAATATCTAAAAGAGTGGATACTTCACAATAATATCTTATAAATTATAACTTCCTTATGGTCGGGGTCATTTTTACCGGAGAGAAAAATATTCGATTGCAGTACAATAACCTCTTTTGATGGTTTGTTTTCTATCAATTCTTGACTAACAGATTATAAAGAGTGGCACTACTTTTGAAACGATTGAAAATAAAAATAAAATAAAAAATATTTAATAAAACTACAAATTTTAAACATATTTATCACTAAAAGAAATAAAATTATCTAGCTATACTAGATATATTAGTTATACTAGCCTTACGTATATACTTGTATAATTTAATATTCATAAGATGACCAACCTTGATAATCTTTTATCTTTTTTAATGATATTGATTAAAATTGATAAGAAACTCTATATGAATTTTATCTTGCAAAATAAAGACCACTAGAGAAAGTGACCACATTTCCAATTGTTGTCTGTTTAGGTTTGAAAAGTTTAACAAAAGTTCCAGTTTGGTAAGTGACCTAGAGCTTATAACACCCAGGCTTTAAAAATAGACAAAAGAATATAAGTTGGAAAACGCCCTTGTTAACAATTGACTTTTCATTTATTGAATACTCTTTTTTTATGATTGTGTGAACACGTTTTGTATTTTGCGATAACTTTTCAATTAAAATAACGATTTAGCAAGGACAATATCTTAGATACTAATTAATGATAAAAAGTTAGGGTTTAAAGTCATCTCCAGGTTTGTGGTCTCAAAACTGAAGGAAATGTTAATTTTAGGTCATATTAGCTCTAAATTCAAGGATTAATGCGATTAAATCAAAATCAGTGACAGATTAGTATTGTTTTATATAATGCATTCCATAACTAAAATTGTTTTAAAAAGTTTTCAAAAGTAAACTTTCATCGATTCGTTTCGTTCGTGATTTAGAAATCAATTAATTTTTTTTCAAATAAATTTTTAAAAATTAGTTTCACTTAATATTTAGAAATTGAAAACCGAATAATGATTTTAATAGCGATTAGATTTTTCTCACTTTATTTAATTGAAATTTCAAGAAACGTTTAATCTGAAAAATTGAACAAGGAAAAACTTACTTTTTAATTAATTTGTTTTTAATGTTTGAATTAATATTAAATAATTTCCAAAAAGTCACTCAAAGAATAAATTTTATTTAATTAAATACTAAATAAAATAATCAATTATTTCGACCAAATGTTAACAATAATTGAAGAAACAGTTGCATAACATCTATGACTGAATGAAACGAATTATTGCTAAACAAATTAAATACTAATTATTTGATTTTTATGAAATAACTCTATAAATACTTTACTATAAGTTTACTATAAGTCCAGAAAAATAATATAAAAATTACATAAATAAATAAAATATAATAAAACAAAATAAAAACCACTAATTATACTAAATATCGAAATACATTTCAAATATCAAAACAGAACCTCTTTTTTGTTTTATTATAAATGAAAGAAACAAAAAGTTGAAGGATAAAACATTAGTTAATAAGCCGGTCTCTTTTATTTGACACATTTCACGTATAGATAAATATGAATATAAATATTTTGTTTACAATTTTCATATCTATTTTCATAATATTTTTAATTAAAATGACTTCAATTAAATTTATAATTCCGTAAATATTCAGTAAATTTATTTTTAGTTATTTTGGATTTATTTCCAGATTTAATGTCTCCTCAAATTTTAATCTTAAAATATTCCCGAAATTTAGCCTATTTTTTATATTTAGTCTATTTCTTGACTTTTGATTGGTTTGAACGTTAGGTTACAAACCTTTTATGTCCTGAAGTATAACAAAAAAAATAGTTTTATTTGATGTTTAGGACTAATATTTTTATTTGTATGAATGGATAAGAAAATATTTATTCGTTTTGATGTAAACATTAATCAAACAATTTTTTATGTGCTTTTATACGACACGAAAAGAAAAATAAAAGGAAAACACAATTGTCTCAACTCTTCGAATGAATTAAACCGAAACCGTTTATTATATTTCAATTTAAAACAAAAAATGAGTTCACTTTTCGAAAGAATTGGAAGAAATCCAAAACAGGAGAGAATTAACTAATAATTATTCATTAAAGAAACGCTAAATAAACTCATTTTGAGGTGAATTCAAATAAAAATTTTATTTTTTAAAGGATAAAACACAGAATATAATGGATTACAACTTTTTCATTGAAAACTAATATTTGATGCAATACTTAATTCTTTTAATTATTATGAAATAGAAATCCATTCCGACTGAAAGCCTACACTTTATTTTAATTTTGAACAATAATTGCGAAGAGAAATAAAAATTTGTAATTTTGTAACAAAATTTCTGGTAATTAAAATCTAATCTCAAGAGTGACTCAAATCTAATACATATTCTGTGTATTGTTTTCAATGAGTTTTATTTCTTTTTTTTTCATATAAAATGATTAATCGGCAACACTTATACCAAATAGATTTTAAAACAGAACCCGAATATAATTGAAAATAATTTAATGAAATGTAGCAAAAAATTGAATGATTGTGGGATTTATAATATATGTTTTGCACTGAATTTGCATAAATTGATTGCATAATAATATTTAATTATAAAATAATAACTAATGAATTAAACATTCATTGAAATCAAATGAGATTTTATTTTATTTGTTTGTAATTTAAATTCATTTAAATTCAGTTGAATTCAAGAGTCATATCCTTTAAGTATAATATTTCAAAGAAATAGACTTTAAATCAGTTCTGAAAAAGAGTTATAAATGCATTAAAGAATTCACTTTAAGAATATTAATGTTTTTGGACTAAATTCGGCCAGGTTCGACTTTACCCCTCAGAGCCAAAGTCACTATATACATATATTTTTATGATCCCCTCATCAAGGGGAACATTTATAAATCATTAAAAGTTGGATACGCCCACTTTTTGACTACGCCTCCAAAAATATATTTAGACGTAATTTATGAATGTAATACATGAATCCGATGTAGAATTTTATGCTGATTTCGAATATCTAATTAATTTTTTAGTATTTATAATAACATTTAATTTATCTTTATTTTTTAAAATTTAATTTTTTTAAAAATATGTAATTTTTATTCTTAATTTACAGTTTTATCATCAGGTTTTAGTTAGGTATAATTAAATTAATTTTATTTTAATTCATAGATGCCATTTTATATTTTAAATGAGCACAAATCAAAAATTATTGAAGATACTAAAAATTAAATTTGATATTCGAAATCAGCATAAAATTATTCATCTGATTCATGTATTATATTTATAAATTACGTCTAAAAATATTTTTGGAGGCGTGGTCAAAAAGTGGGCGTATCCAACTTTTAGTGGTTTATAAATGTTCACTTGATGAGGGGATCATAAAAATATATGTATATAGTGACTTTGGCTCTGAGGGGTAAAGTCGAACCTGGCCCTAAATTCTGGTTATTTTTACACTTTATTTGGATATCAATAATAATAGAATAAAGGATAAGAAACAGAGAATAGTCGCCCAGAATTGGGTTTCTGTATTAAAGATATTTATATGTAAATCATTTTTGAACCAAATTCGTAAACCGTATGAAAACATTAATTATTTACTCAAAAGAGTGATAACTTGTCGGCCAAAAACTTGTGAAATCTCCGTAATTATAATTTGAGTCAATTCGTATATTTATTTTGTATTCAATTTTGATGTTTCACTACGTTTTCACTACAAAAGCATTGAATTTACAAAACATATTATATACGGCTAACAGTTGTATGACAGCCATCAAATCGACAACAGATGTAAACACAGTCTTAAGTCAGACACAAAAATTTATATTGAATTTCGTTAAACTAAATATCCTTTCCAATAAAAGATGTGCAGGTTTATCATATTCTAATCATATGGGTATTTTGCAAGATTAACTTTCCATATAATTAGTGTTACATTACTTTAATTACTCGACAACTTTTGTTTAGTTTTTTCCGGAGTTTTGAAAACCAATAATTTTGTCATTTTTTGTAATCATTTAATATCTTTGGGATTGAATTACATAAGATATTAAAAGTTTGAATTTTTAAAAATAATTTCATCTAGTTAAGTTGATGATCATCATCGTAAATAATGAGCATATTTTCGATGTGAGGCGGAGTATCTTGTGCTGATCGCTATTCTTGCACATTCCTGCTCTGGTTTGACCTCAATTTGATGACAGCTAACTGTAAGAACCAGTTTATCAACATTTTGGAAGACTATTTGGACGGATCGCTCATAAAACTAAGAATTAGCGAAAAGTTTGTTCAAAAAAATATTTGACACTCAGGTTATATATATTAATAAATGGCACAGAATTACTGACTATCATTGGATTCTTAGCAACAAAAAGTCCTTTTCTGGAGAGCTTTTATCAGACAATTTAATCAAAAATTTAAATATTTTTAAAAGAAAAAAAATCAGTAAATATTTCAAATATTTATGACATTTTGTTTTATAAATGTTTTTCAATTATGAATAAAATATTTTGTATTAAAATATCGTCAAAATATCAATGAATGTGTCATTTAATACCTGAATACAAACTTTTTTTTCAAAAAACATCCGACTATACCCTCATATTGTAATTAAATATCTGAGAAAAAATGCAACAAATATTACGATTTAAGCGATAAAACTATGATTTCATAAAACTTTTTAAACAAAATATTTTCACAGAAAAAGGTTTGAAAAAAACGATTTAAAAGGAAATAATAAAACAAAGTAATTATGATATCCTCTCATTTATAACAATCATAATTGAGAGGGAGTTAATAGTGTTTGAAATTATCTTAAAACATTACTTAACATAAATACTTATTTCTTAATAATTAAGAAAAGCTAATAAATCACATTTAAGTCATTGAAATGCGATTATGTGTTCAGAGACCACGAATTGTAATTAATATTAAGATATAGAAACACATTTTCAGCGCAAAAATTTCTTTATTAATATTGAAAACTCAAAAAATAGTTTAAAATAATTAAAATTGAAAGTATTGTCTAATAATTAACCAAAAATAATACAATTATTATAAATATATAATTAAATTCTATGAATACAAAAAATGGAGGAAATTATGTGAAAATTTAATACAATTTTATAATAATATTGGATAGAAATAAGACAATTAGCCCTAACTTTTCGTTAGTTTAGTCATAAGAAATACTGAAAATATTTAAATGATATTAATATTGAAATTTATTAACGCATTTAATTCAATTACTGTCGAATAGTTTAATAAAATAAATAGATTTAATTTAAATAACCAGTAATTTGTAGACAATTTATTTTTTAAAAATAACAAAAAAAAGTTTCAAATGCTTAGAAACAGAGGAAAACTAATAAAATAAATGAAAAATAACATTAAAATCACTTTAAAATCAAATTTAAGCTAAAATTTGCATCGATTTTGAAAAAATAGCTTAAAATATATGCGAAATAAATAAAATATAAGTTTTATTTGGGATTCAAATTAATAAAATGCCAAAAAAATTGAACTAAAATTAATGGACGGACTTTTAATTGCAGCGATGGTCTTGTCTGCAGGCATTTGGACCTCAGGGTATAACCCACTCTCACTAAATTATAGAAATGCCTCTTTTCTAACAAAGAGAACACCATAGAGAAAACCTGTACTTTAATTTGTAAAAAGGAATTAATTTGTCTAAATTTATGAGTGATCATGATCAAATTTTATATTTGGTTCTTTGGGTACCTCTAGTTTTGTGGATTACCATAAGATAAGCTCTGAATTATTGAAAAAAATTTGTGTAAAAATATTGGATAATATTTAAGAAAAATTGATTTAAAATTAGTTTAAAAGTTAGAATAATATAAATACTAATGGAATGCAAAATACCGGTCAAAATAAATGTCAATTTTAGAGTCCTATAACTCAGTTGTCATAACAGTTCTTCGGGCCTGCATTGAGTTCATTGAAGTGGTTCTTCTGGCACTCACCACATGATCTTTGACCATATCTTTGGTGTCTCTTTCTTTAGCACTTTTGGTGGTAACTGTAGAGACGGATCGGGTGATGGGATTGGCACAGGCAAACGATGTCTCTACTATGACATCGCCATCGCTGTCCACATCCGTTCTGTCTTTAATCTCGTTGTCTCTATCTTTGTCTTTGTCTCTGACTTTATCTTCATTTATGACATTTTTGTTGGAATCACAGTTAGAGTTAACACCATTTGAAATGACGCCATTATTGCTGGGAATGCCGTTATTGACGGGAATTACAGTAATATTGTTGGTGTCTTCAACGCCCAGAAGTGGAACGTTGTCGTCATCTGTGTCTTCACTTTCATCTTCCCGTTCATCGATTGTTTTGTGTTCATTGCGAATATGGCTGTGATTGTGACCATTGGTTATCGTAACAATTGGTGTTGAAGATGGAGATGTGGTCACAGAAGAGTCTTCATGTGAAGTGGAATTACATGTACCGCACATAGACTTTGCTTTAAGCTGCTGTTGTTGTAGATTAGCCTCTTTTGCTTTTAATATATTGCATTTCATATCAGGAATCGTTGTCTTGGGTTTGGACACAACGTTTGTCTGATTGTTTGGCACTATAATACTCGGCCCCACAACTATTGTTTGGACCCCATTCGCAGACGAAGCACTCTTTCCGTTAGGAACGGAACTCTTATTATTGTTATTATTAGTTGAAGTCTTGCCATTAATTAGAGATTTGTTCGAAAGTGAAGAAGAATTGGAAACTGAATCTAAATTCTTAAGTTTGGAAACGGCGTCTTCCATCTCATCAACTGAAGATGACTTTGGCGTTGATGTCGAGCCCTTGACTGGTTCTGGAATGGCAGGGGTCGACACCAATTCATTCTGAGCTTGGGTCGTTTCTCCTTTGGTCAACGACTTAATTAAATTGTCTAATCTTTCCTCTGCTGTGGAAGGAATTGAAGGCGACTGAGTTGGAGGTGTGGGTGCTATGACTGGTATACTCTTTGGACGCGATTGTGTTGTTGTGGTTGTTGTAGTGGTGGCAGAACTGGTACTCGCCGTTGGCTTAGTTTTTGTCGCGTCGTTTGTCGTTGGCTTAGTTCTGGAGTTTTGATGAACAGTTGAGCGCCGACTGGTATACCTTTGAGAGGGCCTCCTCTCAAATTTACGTTGATTTGCTAACTGTGCGGCTCTTTGCTGTTGTATTTGTGTCTGGAATTCTGTTCTTCCGGAGTACCTAAATCTGGAGCCCATCCTAACGAAGTTCTGTCTTTGTTTGCCATTTGTATGGACAGGCGTTTTAAGTCTGAAGAAGGTGTGGTGTTCTATCGCACATTTCCACAAATGTTTACTTGTTTTGGACGTGTGCTGTGCGGAGCGATAATACATTTATCAAAACTCAATTCATAAATATTTGAGAAAAGAGATAAGACATACGAGTCTGAAAACGAAAGTATGTTCCTGTTCTCTGCCCTCGTCGTCGTCTTCCACCACAACTAAAGTCAATTTCTTTCCTTTAAAGTCGAGTCGAGTTATTTTCGGCCAAAAGAAAAGACCGATTTTGCTCTTCCCTTCGAATACCAAAACCCCCGTTGGAGTCAAACCCAAACTGTATTCATTGCCGTCTTTTCCTGTAATTAAATAAATAAATATTTGTCTCCAAATGAATTGATATAATCAATACCGAGTACTGTATGCATGTCTACGCCATACATTTCGAGCCATTTTCCTTTATTCAAGTAATTAGACTCAGCCGTCGCCGAATCCATCGAAGCAGCGATTAATGGCTTTGAGTCTCGATTTGAAGTATTGATGACAGGACTCGGTTTTAATGCTTTCCATTCCTCGAGAATCTGATTCTCGAGATCTTCTGTTTGGTTGGGAACAAACCTAAACTCTGAAATGAGAGCCACGTCGTGTTCAGACTCATCGTAATCACCCAATTCTGACTGTAAGGCCAGAGCCGACAACTGTGCGCCCACTTCTGGAGTACAGGGAAGACGACCCGTTTGTATGTCTTGTTTTAACTGATTATAAAATCATTAAATTATTATTAAATTGAATTAAATGAAGAGAAGAGTTAATGAAATGAATAAATACCTGAAGAAAAAATAAATATCGTGTGAACTCATCCTTAAGAGTGTTTGGATCTGAAGAATAGAATTTGACTCTAAGTCTGAAAGTAAATGGGGGTCCGATTCGGACTTGTTTTCGGATCTCTTTGGTATAGTCTAACCAATGGGACTGCGATGTCGTGTCTGTGTATTGGAGTCCGAAGTAGTCGTTCTCAACGGTTAATGAGATTTTGTCGCACAACTCATCGAAGAGTTCTCCGCCCAAAGATTTCTTTGCCATAAATAATGAGACATCATTTCCATCGAGAAGTAATACTTTGCAGTGGAGGTGATGTTTGAGATTTGTTGGCATTTGTTGACTGTTGGCCAAAGTCTGTGTTTGTGGCGATCGGTTGCCATCATTTTGACGTCTATTTCGAAATCGTTTGGAAAAGAATCGAAGCATTACTTCAGTTGTTTTCAAGTGATTGTAGTCTTCGTTATCTGATTATTATCTGATTATACACTAATTATATACTTAAACATCGGAACCAATTGTTTTTATAAATGATTTTTCAGACAATTAATCAAAAAATGTCTGAAAAATTTATTTAAAAATATCAAAAAAATAATGAAATGTCTCTTTTGTTTTGGCCTTCAATTCAAATGTTTGTCACATAAACTGATCGCTGTTTTAAAGACAACACTAATTAGTGTTAAAAATGAATTAAAATATCCACAAATTGTAGTCAAAGTGTTTGTTATTTCAATTGTTTTGACGATTTTTTCACATTCATTGAAGCGTTAATTTTGAGAGCAATGCTTAACAACACATAAAAACAGTGAAAACATAACAAAAACATTAAAATAAATTCAATTAAATATTTAAATATATTTATATCAAAAACACAAAAATAAAGGACGAAATGCAAAATCAAATATTAGACACTTTAGACACTCTCTTGTCTATACATTGGATGCTTCAGAGAGTGTCTGAACTGCACTGAACTCAAAGTAATAAACCAAAAGTTAATACCAAAAAAAACTTTTGAAGAAACTTTTTTCCAGAAGTGAGTGAATACAAGTGTTGAGTCCAAGCATTGAATTCAATATCGAGTCAACGCATTCACAGCCATATTGGAGTTGCACTCAGTTTTTGTTGTGTTTGTGCAACAGTTGTGCACAGCATAATGTTAGTGCCAAAAGGCTATACTGTCAGACACACACATATACATAGGCTGTTGGACTTCTCCAGTGCGAGAAAAGTTGTGTAACTGAACGCAAAGTTTACAATTCTTTGGTATTACCTGTGCTTTAAGCACAAGAAAAGCGTTTTTATTCGTATAATAAGATTTACAAATACTTTATTATAGTTTTTTGTGAGGGTTTATGAGAAGCAGTAACTCTGCTCTCCTCAACAATCAGACTGGACTCAACTTTACAAGTTTTGAGAATCGGTGCACAGGTATATACTTGTGGTGGTGTTGGCTCTGCCGCTTAACTACTGCCTAACGTCTGAGTGGTTGTTAAAGATTTCTTGAAACACAAACCAAAACCTGATTTGGAGCACAAGAAGTGAACGCAAAAAGAGATAACATTTATTTAAAATCGTCAGCACTTCGAGAGATAATACAAACAGATGGCTCTCAAACAGGACTCAGGCATTCAAAGGACAGGTATTAAGAGTGGGAGCAAAACAAACAAATCAAACACTAATGAAAACTCGTGAGAATTCATCAAAAATACAATAAATTTACATCACATTCACTATTATTAGACGTTTAGCTAATTTCAAAACTTATTATATATTTTCAAAATTATCTCTTTTGGCAAAAGATATGATTTTTATGAAACAATTCACAAATAAATTCACGATTTTATACTCAATAATAAGGGTTTCGCTAAACAGCAAACAATGAAATATTTGTGACCTCAAACTCCTATCAAATTCTAGACTTTGTATTGAATGTCATAATTAATATAAAGTTTTATTTAATCTGAATATTGCATAAAAGATAAGCCAATGAGTATTATATTCATAAAACTTTTGTTTGACTAACGCTTAAAACGTTTCAAAATATCTTTACATCAAATTTGATGTTTTCTGGGATTTCACACAAAAACTATACTTCTTTTCAAACAAAATTTTCTTTAAAAAATAAATAAATGTTTGATTTGAGGATAACTAATAATCGCGTGTTTGAAGAGCGAAGAAATTATTTTTTTATCGCTTGTTATCTATTCGTTAGAAAACCTTAAACTTAGAGACAGTACTCTATTGTCCTAAATATGATTTTTTTATGACTGGAATTTGAGCCAACATTTTATATTTGTATTTAACTTATTGTGAATGTCTTTGAAATTCTATTTACAGAAAGAATGAGACAAAGAATTAAAGACCGAAAGAAAGTAAATGTGATTTTACTTTCATCTGTCAGTCATCGACGCGGAACAACACTTTTTTTTAATAATCAGTAAATTTTTCGTTCGTCTATTATATAGAGCTCTGGACTTATGAGAGAAACTTATTTTGAATGCATGGCTGAGATGTTGAACAGAGCGTACCTTTTCTCTCGATTTCTCACATGTAATGACTTTAGGACTACTCTATTATATGAATGGATAGCAGTCGCTAACCTTGAAGGCAGTCGACTGCCATCGGAGACAAATAATAGAAAAATAAGAAGAAGTGATTGGACACAAAGTATGGCCTCTATTATTAAATGACATTTCAGTGGCTTCACATTTAATCTATGACACACTCATTGCATTCACATCACACACATCAGGAAAAGGCATTCCTCCACTTCCACAAAGAACTCATATTTTGATAATAATATGGAAGCGAACAGTTTAAACACCGACTCTTCTATTATGAGGTTCTCTCACTCGTAAAGTATAATAATTACGGTCAGCTCAGGTCTCAATATTTTTTATAAGACAGGAGTCGCTCTGCATTACAAACTCTAATTTATTATATCTTTGATATCAACACTTTTTCAAAGTAGTGTTTATCATAAAATCATATATTGTTTGAATGGCTTTAAAAACAAAAAACTCTTAATATTAGGAAAAGACAATCAAATAAATTATATTTCTTAGAACTAAAGGGACGGAAATCGAGTAATTAAAGCTCTACTCAACACAATTCCCAATAATTACTTATATTTTTCGTGATATTCAAAATTTATTCAAAGAATAGATTTGTGAGGAAATGACATTTCAATGACCAGACTTTGAAATATGGAAATAAGTCTAACACTATGTCTGGAAAAGAGGATAAAACGCCTTCACGTGAAAACATTAAGTGATGCCATATTTCAATAAATTTTCTTCAATACTAAATACGGAAATTCTGTTCAAAAATGTCTAATAAATTATTTGAATAAAAATTATTTTTTCCTTCAATTGAATAAATTAGTGTTCTTTCTATTGAAGTCTCGACAAAATAATTATCTCTGAAATTATTGCTAATTTCTTTAAGAAGAAGTGCATACAATTAGGAAACCATTCGTTTGATAATAATTAATAGTAATTTATTCAGAAGTTGGGTTAACTCATTTTTATTAACCATTTTATGGTTTGAATTTCGATTTATTAGAGATTCGGAAACATTTGTTTTTACGTCATTTAATTGCAATCGAGTCGTAAACGACAGCAATAGAAATAAAATATTGTTTAATATATCATTTGAGAACATATTTTATGGTGACTTCATTTCAATAAATACCGCTTTTCTAGTGATAAGAATTCAATCGTTTGATAATAAAAAAAAACTCAAAATAAATCGAAATTAATCCACATTTGATTGAAAAAAGGGTTCGTTTCACAAATAATCAGACGTTATATTAGAAAACAGGATAAGTTTGATTACTTATATTCTTACTTATTTTGATTTTATGCAAAACTGTATTCAAACAAAAGAAGAATTCCTTTTTGGGAACTGAAGGGAAGGCGAAACTTATTTTATTTTCAGTTTTGAAATTTTTTTTCTTTTATTGATTACATAATTAATTAAAATTTTTGTCAAATATTCGTTTATTTCGTTCACAATTAAGAAAAAGATTCTGAAATAATTAAAATTAAAATAAAAAATAAAATGAAAAAAATTATTGATAACTTACTTCTGCGTTGATCTGAAAAAGTTCATTAAAACTGTTTTTTAACAGATTTCGTAACGAATCTTATGATGAAAAAAGTCATTATCGAAGGTAAAACTATTCAATTAAAATATTCTTGGCTTTTCTTATTTCACATGAACTTTGGAAATGTATTCGTTTGAGAAGAAAAAACGTCTGACTAATTCTCACTAAAAAATTGTGCAAATATACTGTTGTGGCACTACTCAACCGCTCAGATAATCAAAAGTTAAAATCTGTTGCTTGAGATCAATGTGTCGTAAATCAGTGTCTTTTCTATGAACTTGAAGTAAAAAAAAACAAAAATATGTCTGAAAAGCATAACAATAGTCTTATTTGTTTCCAAATAAGTTATTATTCTTCGATTCCACTATTGTTTTGAACTGAAGCTTAAATTAGAGTATATTTGGTTTAGTGGTGTTCCCCTCAATAATACAAAACAGGACCTGTTCTGATGATAATGCAGATGAAAAAATGAGAGAAAAATACAGCAAAAGATTGAATGAATGCCTAAACTATAATAACAAACGAATATCTGATATGAAACAGGAATGCATTACTTCCGATATATGACAAGCAGTTTATAAAAATATTTTCATATATTATTCCCATATAAACCCCTATGAAAGTTATTATCGTTAAAATCAATGCATTAAAATATGTTAAATATAAACCTCAGAAAACCTGATCATCAATTTTATCTAATTTTGTTTCGCGATATTAACTTATTATGAATTTTAAAATATGTTTTTTGACTTAAAATTAAGAATTTATTATTTGAGAAATATTTTAATCGTTTCGTTGAAATGAGAGTTCGTTTATAATTGAAATCTTTTCGAGTATTAAAAACTTAATGTTTGTCTGAATTTAGAATTAAATCAAAATATAAACAAAATGTTTTGCGGGAAATAAAAATATGATTAATAAGTTTTGAATGTTTTTTTGAATGTTTATCTTTTGTGGATCAGCCGAAACACAACTCTAGAAATTGATATTAAGTTATTTAATATAAACTTTTTAATAATTATTGCAATTTTATTCATAAGTCCACTGATTTAGTATTAATTGAGAGAAAATTTTGATTACTGTTAAGATTAAAAGTATTAATAAAAACTGATTTATTTATTTTAAACGCCTTTTTTACAAATCATTCAAAAAAAACTGAAAGAAATGGGACTCATGTTTGAAGTGCTCACCAATACTAACAAATTTTTGTCTTTAATCATAAAATAATAAAAAGTGTAAATCGTGATCAAGCAGTAAATTTTGTGAATTCACTCACAAATTCTGAGAGAGAGAGAGAGGGAGGGAGGGAGAGAGAGAGAGAGAGAGAGAGAGAGAGAGAGAGAGAGAGAGAGAGAGAATACTATGGGAATTGACTTATTATTGCATTAAATAATTGTTATGGAATAGATATTTGGAATATACTTCCTATTAATTTGTCGGTTATTTTATCCTTGGTTATGTCTTTAATGTAAATTAAAGACTGACTTTGTTTCTCATTATTATTATAATTATTTATTGTTATTTCGTTTGGTATCAGATTATATTAAAAGAGGTATAACTTTAATGAATGAATGAATGAAATAAACTCATAAGTAATTGTATTTTTAGATTTAACTATAAATAAAAAATAATAGCCATAAAATTTTTGGTAATTAAGGTCTACACTTAATCTAAATTTAATCTAGTCAACACTTTTAATGAGTTCTCATTTCTAAATACTTGGAAAGTTTTTTAAAACACAATTTTAGTCAAAGGTTTGCATTCGTATGAATTGATAATAATTGGGGTTAATTTGAATTTTATATAATCCTTTGATTAAATCAAATGATTAGAATTAAAACTCATCTGAATTATAAACTTTTGCATAAAAGTCGTGATATTTTCCGCTAAATTTAATTCATTGTTTTTTTGGTTAAAATAAGGTTTGGCTAAACATTCATCAAAAACAGACTTTTATTGAATGATTATTCACACTTTCAAACAAAAAAATTCAATTATAAATAATAAAAGATTAAACTCTTTGTTATTTGGATTTTTGTTGCAATTCATAAAAGTGTGCAAAAACGAAATTTCACAGACAATTTAACCAGGTCAAAGTTATCTTGAATAGGAGTTTTGGTGGTAAAAATTTTGTCCTTTGAGTAAAAGCAATGATAAAAATTTTGTTTTATCTTTGATTTTCGTTATTCTCAGATAATTTTATACAATTTCTTTTGAAATTTTAAACACAATATATAACACAATTTTATTCTACAAATGATTTGAGTTCAACCACTGTTTGTAATTCACATTATATTCTGTGCACTAATTTTCTGACTCAGAATCTAAATTAAAAAAAATAAATCCGACCGAAACTCATAATTGTTTTTGTTTTTACTCACAAATCATTTCTTTAATTATTATTAATTCTCGGAAAAAATAAAATTACCTTTCAAAAAAACGAGATTAGGTGATCCGTGCCACAAATCTGTGTTTTACCATCATCAATTTTGTCCAAATGGGTAAGTTCATTAAATTTTCTTATATTTTCAAAAAATTTTTACTTTTTTTTAAGAAAAACTTTTAGAGTAATTAAAAATTCAATTTTTGCAAAATATTAAGAAATACCTCTTTTTATCAATGACTGCAAAATGTGTTTAAACTTTAAAGGAATAAACACTTTATGACTCTTTTCGTAAATAAAATTTGTGTTTTTCTCTTCTAATTAAAGGAAGACTTTTCTATTTTATGTTTAAATTTTAATTAAAATTTGTTTTTAATTAATTGATTATATTTTCTTCGTGAGGGATGACAATGAAAATCAATAGAAAAGGTTAGTATAGAAGTGCCTAGAGCTATTCTTTTACTTTTTATATAGAATTTAAGTATAACTTCAAGCATTGAATTTATATAATGTTTCAAAACGAGAACTGCCTTAACATAAGGCAAATGTTAACTAAAATTCTAATGAATTGCAAAATAATATGAAGAGATAAGACAACAATTGTTTATAAAAACAAACCTATATATAAATTGGACAAGATAAAATTTAGTTTCCTTCTTACCAGAAAAGTAAATTCCTTTAATTTTATGAGCATGCAAAACTAATGAATAATTAAATGAAATACCAAGGTCATTGATTTGGTTATAAATAAGAAAAGGAGATTTATTAATTCGTGTATTGAATGGTATCAAAAGTAAAAAAGCAATTAATAAATTTGAATCATTTGGTAATCAATTGGAAAACTATGGACTAAAGAATAAAAGACAACACTATTAGTGAATAACAGAAAAGAGAACAGAAAACAGAAAACATAAAACTTGTTCACTAATTCAGATATGATTTGAATGCAATTTAGTTGAACTCACGACAGACACAGAGTCAGACACATAAATAAATTGACAATTGAAAGCTTCCTTATATTAAATTATAATAACGTATGCGTTGTCCCGCATTTTAAAAATGAAAAAAAGACCAGGATGAGTGCAGAGCAATATTTCCGTAATGCCTTCCAGACAAGAAATGCTGGAGAGTAAGTGTTTTTCCCTCTATTATCAAATAACTCATAAAATTTTTAAACTCTTCAAAGCGATTATATATACAATATTTTAATCGCTTTAAGTATTTGAGAAGAATATAATTTTATAAAATTGTATTCTATTGTATTGTCTATTGTTTTACGTAATTATATGTGAATTACGTAAAAATTGCAAAATGACTGCAAATATTTTGTTATTTAAAGTGATTTTCATAGAATTATAAAATATTTTTGTGTGAAATTCATAACGAAGTGTCCCTTAAATATAAATTATGAAAAAAGTCATTAATTTTGAGACAAATTTTAGTCTTCATAAGAGAAGCGGAAATTCTTATAAATATTATAAAAGAATATTATTATTAAATAATAGAGTTAAAGGAGGGGCTCCTCTTTTAGACTTTTTTAATAAATGAGAGGATTTTATGAGTATATGTTTTTTGCATGTTTTTAAAAGTTGTGTACGAAAAAGACAGTGTTATCATGCAATTAGTTGGTCAGCGCATATATCGTGCGAATGGATACGAGGGTTAATACTCTTGAGGTCTATTCTGAACAGCCCTTACAGTGATTAAATTTTTTTCATAAACTATTTTAAGTAATAATCTTTTATATAATTTCTCTAACAATGGATTCCTTATATGGGAAGAAAAAAAGTAAATTATCTCTTCTTTTGAAGTTCACTTCAAATGTGTTTATAATAGGATTAAGTCGTTATGCCATTAGCTCTATGAATGTCTGCCCTCTTCTTCACTAAACTCTTTTTTAATATCCAATATTAAGACGTTTAATATTAATACTAAGAATCAGTTCTTAAAGTCAAATATAATGATATTAATACTGAAAAAAAGAGAGAAAATTATCTTTAGATCAATTCATTTGAATTCAATTATTACTCAAATATAAGCAAAAGATTTGACATTTTGTTGATCCACACAATTATATGAATGTTTTGATATCAAAAAAATATTGCTTTAATTAACTAAAGTTTAGTTATTAAACATTGAAAAAAAGATGAGTATCATTAAAATCATCCATTTATGAGTTGAGGCCCAATTCCTCTGTTGACGGAAATACCAGAAAAATATTTCTAAAATGTGAGTCTTATAAATGATTCAAAAGGATATAACTTTGGGTGAAAGTAGTGCCTCGACATTCTTATTCAACACCTTCTTTGTATTTGAGTTATATGGAACAGGTTATATTGGTAAATGAGATTTATACCCGTTCAAAAAACAACTGATAATTATAATCGAGATTTTATTCTTAAAGATATAAATATAGTCAGATATACGACCGGAATATCTATTAACAGAGCATTTGAGTAGAAAATATCGACTCATTAAATGATAACAGAAAAAAATATTTGCGAATTTTTTAGCACATAATTAGCAAAAACTATATTTAAGGTAAATTTATCGCTAATTTTAGTAATTTTAGAATCAAGTTTTTGGGCCAAAACAAAAGTGTTAAGGTTAACAAAATAAGTTGTTTAACCCAACATTTGAACAGTACTTGAATTGTCTTGAGTTTAGACATTGAGTTGAGAACATCTCTGTTTATGATATAACTATACCATGGGTAGAATAGGACAAATTAATAAACTTTAAACTCACCCAAAGTATCTTAAATTGGCAAATAATAAGGTCATTATTCCCAGAAATCAGATTTGAGTTATTTTAAGTGAGTTCTTACACATTTTATTTTTACTTTTTTCTTTCAACATTTGATTATTTTAATTGTTTTTCTCATATATATTGAAAATGAGTCTTAAAATGTTTAATTAATTGTAACGTTTTTAACGGTTTGAGTGTTTCTAAGTTTAGAATAGCATTGAATAAAAAGAATTTATTATTTTTTAGATAAAATGCAAAATAATTTGTTTTTATATTTGAACTTAACTTATAAAACATTAAGATATGTGTTAATTACTTTAGTTATAAATTTTCCCTCATTTTAATTATGAATAGATTACCCAGACAAATTTATGCATTAGTTTAATTAGAATAAATGTATTGGAAAAACAGTTTGCAAGTTATTTTAAATGTCGATTTATTTATCGCTTATTTTTACCAATTAAGTAAAATGTTTATTCAGGTACAATCTGTTAGCAGTTTGAGTAAACAAATAGCATTAAATGAGATTCAAATAATCAATAATTGAGTCAATTTTGTTTTAAACAAAATTCATATATCAGTCGACAACACTGGAGAGCCTCTGATATATGAGTTTTGGTCGGTTCTAATAAAATTTAAATTATGAGCCCTTCCTTTCTCATTATCATTACTTTTATTATTAAAAAAAATAAGGACAAGAATCAAGATTTGTGAACTTGGTCAATTTTTCTTGAAAATAAAAGCCTGAAAATGCGATTTTCCGAATATTATATTTTAATGTAAACCATATCCTGGATTACATAAAATTTGGTTCAAATTAACTAATATTTCATTTAAATATTTTCAAATTCTATTAAAAAAAGATTTGAATAAATTTAAGGATAAAAAGGATTAAACATTTTTTAAATTAATGCTTAAAATAATAACCTAGGGTCAATATTCTATTAATCAGTTGTATTCGAGATAATTTACGTTTGCTTTAAGATATTAACAATAATTAATACATTTCTTATTCATATATTTTTTGAACGAATCAGACAATAGAATCAAATATTTCATAGAAGGAAATGTTAGAAATTTCTGGAATTAAAAATTAATGAATATTTCATAAAATTTCTAAAATTAAAATTGAATTGAATTGCATAACACTTTGAGGACATGCTTTATCAGTATCAAAGGTTATTCAAACAATAGTGAATGTGCCAGAAGAGATCCGAAACTGATAAAATAGCTCTAATGTCCTGACAAACTAGCTAGGGGATGTTTAGAGTATCCAATCAGGTACTTATACCACTCAAACTTCTTTGTAATGAATGAAAATAGTGGTGACATTCAATATCTTTTCAGTGATTAATGTAATGATTTTTTGTACACAAATTTATAATTTTGATCACAAAATTAAATTCCATTTCTGTCATCAAAAATAAGCAAGGTCTCAAATCAAATTAAGAGGATTTATATCATTTTTCAATAATAGATTTAATTTAAAAGTGAAGATCCCTTTTGGGCATCTCTAATGAAATTTTAGTGCAAATAAACTACTTATCAGTTAATGTAACTCTGATTAAAAGTATTATTAATATTATGAAACTGAGATATTCTTATTGTTTTATTTATTCGCTATTTTTCAAACAAATATAATATAATTTTTAACATTAAGTAATAATTTTTCGAAACAAAAGATATGATTAGAGTTTGTGTTAATTCATTGATGAGTTATAAATAAAACTCTTTTTTCAAGTTATTTATGTGATTGACTCGAGTCATAGAAAAACTTTTTTTTAAAACTTTTTCTTAAGTATTGTTTAAGATCTGAAAACCATCGATGAGTTAATTTTGAGAACTTAAAACTCTAATAATTAGAAATTATGAAATTTTCATCACTTGTTTTGAACTTATTTTTTATTAATGTCTTAATAAATGCTTCAAATATTGAATATTCAAAATGTTTAGAAACTCGAGTTTATTGTCAAAGTATACCCGACAACTGTGTTCGGGATAATACTCAATGTGATGTTCTACTGATAGCCTCTCCTTCTAGCAATAGTGGAGAGGTAGGACAGGTCCAGTTTGAACTTTTTGGAAGAATTGATAAAAAGAGACAGTGGTTTGCAATGGGATTGTCTTCTGATAATATTATGGGAACCGATAGCGTCACTGAAATTTATATTTCAACCGACGGTCAGAAACAAGAAATGCGTCAGTCATGGAATGGGGGCAAAAGTAATCAAGTTATTAATGGTGGGATAAATGGTATCACACAAGTGGGAGATGTACTTAACACCGATGGAATATTAAGGGCCAAATGGATACGAAAGGGGGTTACGGAAGTCCACTCAACCCCTTTTGATATAATAAATAACAAATATTATATACTTTTAGCGTCGGGTCCTATCGGTTCAAACAATGGTAAAACAGTTATTCTTTATTTTAAGAGTATCTTAGACTCTGTCTTACACTTAATTTATCTAAAATTCATTTCACGTTTATTCCTCTGAAATTCTACACGTTTTTCATCCAATTTTCTATTTTTATCTGAAAATAAGTAAAATAATTCTTTCTTTTGATCGTTTAATAATGTTTTGTATCATAAATATTAAGAATAAGTTAGACTATCATATGATTGGGTTAATTAAATTCAAGTTTAATAGTAGTGTTCAGTTGCGCCCATAGTATGGCCCATGAGATACATCCTTAAGCTTTTTTCAATCGAAAAACCCGTTTCATCTGAACTCCAGTCGTGTTTTCCGATGCAATCGCTGTTATTTTACTACAAATACGATAATGAATATGAAAACTGATCTATAGTTACACCTACTTATGGATCACATAATGGCTTTAATCTAACCAAAGATTAATCGTACGAATAGTTTCAATACATAACTTTTCAATCATTTTGACAGAAAGAACTCAATTAAGACAAACATATATTTCCGAAATTTATTTCCTCTTTTTTTTATAGCATTTATTACTTAAACTCTAATCCTTTCAATTCTGGGATTTTATTCCTTTTAAGAGAAGAGATTTCATTCAAAAGAGCGCTCCGTTTCCTCAACAAAAGTCGATCTACAGTTCAGTAATGATCAGTCATTGCAAGACTTATATGAAAACTGTAATCAATCGGAAAAGACTATATGTTTGGGTTCTCCACAAAATTGCATTAAATCTAAAAAATGTGACTTAGTTTTAGCCATAACGAAGGGTGGATATGGACTGACTGATGGGTCCGTTGCCTTTCAACTTATGGGTAAACTTAATGATCCGAAAAGTGGGTGGATCGCACAGGCACTTTCTGATGACAACCAGATGGGATCCGATAGTGTTGTCGAGTGTCTACAGTTATCTGACTCTAGCTCACTTTTTCGTAACAGTTGGAACTCTGGCAAAACAAATGAAGTAATCGGAGCAGTAGAAGGGGTCAATCAAACTGGTCCTACCGTATTTGAAGATGGTTGGCTTAATTGCAAGTGGACCAGAACTGCACAGACAACTGTCCAAAACATTGACTTTGATTTAAAAAATAAGAAGTATTACATATTAATAGCGAAAGGAAAAAATGATCCAAAAATTATCGGTATTTCTATTAATTCCAATAAATTATTTCATTTAAAAAAAATTCTAAAAAAATCCAAACTTTAGATAAAAAACAAAAACATTTGGAAAGGATTGCGAGCGATAAACCATTTAATTTTGAATTACAACCGATTACTACAACTGTGGGACCGATTCCATCGACATTAAGTGAAGCCTATGAACGCTGTCGTAACAAAACGAGACTATGTTTTGGCTCTAATAGTGAGGGTTCGACTTGTGTCGAGTCCAGTGATTGTACTATTCTTTTCAGTTGTGTCGCCAAAAGTGGAGGCGATGTTGAGATCGAGTTATTTTGGGAAAGAGAATCATCTTCTTCAGACCACTGGTCAGCTATTGGTCTCTCCAATGATAAAAAGATGGGCGAAGACAGTGTCACCGAATGCAGATTGAAATCAGACGGAAGTGTTAGTGTAAACGAGGGATGGAATCCCGGCGGACATAAGAATACGATTAATGTAATCACAAATTCCAGCACTACTTTAGAGACCTCTTTCTTAAATGGTATCGTTTATTGCAAATGGCGTCGAAAAGCCTATTCCTCGATTGATGGCCACGATTTTGATATTAAAAACACTTCTTTTTATCTCCTTTTGGCGTTCGGACCCCTCACTTCCGGTAATTTATCATAACTTTTCAAATTTAATTCTGAGAATCTATAGACGAGACAAATTTGAGACAACACACACAGATTCACATATCTTCAGTAAAAGTAAATTTACAGTCAGTCGGCATTTTAGAAGAGGAGAGTCATCTTCCCGTCCAAATTCATGGTATAAACTTTTATTATACAAACTTGTATTATACGACAAACACTCAAATTATTAAATAAATGTTGAAAAGCGAAGTAAAACTATTTTGTTATAAAACATTTTTAGCGGCACTAATGATAATCGGTTGGTTGGGTTGTGTAGCCTCTGCCATATTACTGGCGCGCCATTACAAGAACTCGTGGTCTAACTCTACTCTTTGTGGCGTCAAATTATGGTTTGCTGTAAATATTACTCATTTTATAATTTTATTTTCTTTTGTTTCAAATTTTTCGGTTAATTTGGTTTCTTATCAGTTCCACAGAACGGCTATGATTCTTGGAGTGGTCTCTATTCTCATATCAACTGTTATTATATTTGTCAATAAAGAGGGTTGGGTTGGGGTAAGTTAACTAATATTTCTGTATTTCAATCTCAAAATAATTGTTAATAATTAAATGATTACAATAAAGGCATCGTCACATCCCATCGTAGGACTCACTTCTATAATCCTTTGTTTTCTCCAACCGATCGGTGCCTTATTCCGACCCAACCCAGACTCACCTAAGCGATGGATTTTCAATTGGCTTCACTGGTCAGGAGGTTATATAGGATATGTCTTATCATGTAATTAGTTGTCATACAATTATTGTGTTTTAAATATTGAAATTCTTTAAAAGTTGTGGCCATTTGTTTGTCAACGAATTTCTCAAATTTATGGCCAAAACATAGTCTATGGATTCTAATCGCTTACATAATTGTATACATTTTTTCTCATGTTTTGCATCACTTGAAAACTTTAATAAGGAATCGATGCAAACAAAAAGACATAGAAATAGATAAAAGTGGGGTAAGTCTTAAGATTAAGTCTTTAATGAAATTTCGAAATTATATGACCAAAATGTTATTTCATTTAAACGAATTTCTTGATTTCCAACTGATTAACAGTTAATCACTAACTCTTTCCAAATAAGATTTATTGTCATTATTTCCATCAGTTTTATGGTTTGAAATGATATAAAAATTAACACAAATTTGAAGATTTAAATCACCAAAACTTGAATTAAAGCCAAACTATTTGTCACCGAAATATACAGCATTTATCAAATCTAATTGCTAACATGATTATCAAGCTAAATTATTTAGAAAAGGTTAATTTAAATTTTTGTGCCTTAAATTTGTGATTCTAATGTTTAAGATGTAATTGAGATAATTGACACCTTGCTCTTTTATGTGTAAAGAATAATCCAAATCAATTCTGTGCCGAGAATTTTAATGAAAATCTGGCGGAAAATCCAACAAATCTTATTTGGTTTGAGTTTAGTTTTTTTTTGAGAAATTAATTTATCTCTGATTTTAAAATTAATTTATTGATTCATGAATTTTAAATGAATTAAATTTATTGATAAAACATTTTTGATTTGAATCTAATGTGAGTTATAAAAACGAGTTCAGTCATCAGTACATTAAATCGATTCTTATTAATAATATTATCACTTATTAATGATTAAACACTAAATACTTTTAATCTAATTCTTTGAATTAATCTTCTCTTTACAGAAAGAAGCGTTGGTTGACTTAGTATTGGCTTTTCTCAATGTTGTAATCATTATGGCATTCGTTGTGGCATTACTTATACTTTTATTTATTTAGAAATTTTCATTATTTTATTGATGGTATCAATTGCTGTCAATTTATTTGCACCGAAGCGTGAAATTGCTTTTTCAAAATAAAAAATGTCTGAAAGCAATTCATTACTGAAATCATGAAATTTGCATAAAACTGATAACTCATTTCACTAAATATCAATTCTAAAAGTCCTTTAGTATCCATCAAAACTGTGTTGCTTATGGAATACAGAGATTTGACATTGCCTTGTTAATTTTTTTGTGTTTAAAAAAACATTGTATTTCTGAATTTTGATGTAAAAGTTAATGGGTTTAAAACAGAGAAGAAAATTCTTAACTGATTATTAAGTTATTATTTTTTAAGAAATAATTCATGAATGAAACGATCGATAGTTTTTGCTAATGATTTGTCTCATTATATGGAAAAAACGTTTCGTCAAATTTATTTAATAATGGGTTTTGTTCTTAAAATTTCATTATTCTTAAGTGTTATTAAGTCGACGATAGTTTAACAACAGATCATATCGTAGTTAACACTCGTTCTCACGTTATTGATCTTCAGTTATACCATTAGTTTTGCATATTTTCTTTGATAATCTATTGGCACAAACTTTTATCTTTAAAATTGTTTTAAATTATGAAAAAAATTAATTAAATATTTTTTATTTGAATATTTGTTTGATTACAAAATCAAATCAATTAATTTGAAAATATTATCATTTGATTTATTGATAATATTTTGAATTCAGAATCAGATTTTAGAAAAGAAAAAATACTTTCAAAAAATATAATTTAATGAAAGATAAATATTAAACTTAAAGCAAATTTTGAGACATTTTTCTCTGATTGACGTCAAGTGAAACTCTGTTAGTAATTCGAAGTTTCAATACTTTTTTAATTGAATTCTTTGTGTCATATCTTGTTTTGTGTATAGTTTTAACATTTAAAAAGAGAATCTCAAATATAGAGAGAATCAACTTTTTTCGTAGAAAATTTCTTATAAAAATTGGATTATTATGACTGTAGGGGTAATATTACCCGAAGTCAAGTCTCAATAATATACTCAACTTTTGAATCGCTGAATGGTTCAGAAAATTTAAGTTTTGTCTTATATTTATCATTGAATTTAAGATTTATAAGAATGTAGTTCTCAGAAATGTTTCGCTCTTTTACTCCAATTGTATAAAATTTTGATCAAATATTTGAATTGAAAAGATTTATGAAATTTAAGGAAAATTTGTTCAATATTTCACTTTTAAATATTAAATTGATTTAAACTAAAGAAAAGATATCTTAAAACAAATATCTGGGAATAAATGAAATTCTTATTTTTCTCACGAATCAAACAAATCCAGAATATTCTGTTCAAACATGAATTCTTGTAATTCTTTGACATCGTTTTAAAGTCTTTTTTTAAAATAATAAAAAGTTTGAGTTATAGCCTTAAAGAACAGCACTTATAGAGAACTTGGTCAAATGTTTTTTTTTAACTTAACAATACATTAACTGTTGAATACGACTTTAAATCTTTTTAGAATTGATTTTTATGACTCAAACATTAGGTTTGGGAATGACTTTGAGGTATATAATATCTGTGCGCATA
Organism: Galumna obvia; assembly: GCA_034695785.1. Taxonomy (NCBI): domain Eukaryota; kingdom Metazoa; phylum Arthropoda; class Arachnida; order Sarcoptiformes; family Galumnidae; genus Galumna; species Galumna obvia. The sequence goes on from JAQFZM010000196.1 coordinate 43,672, forward strand.
TGTGTTGAGTGCCAATCAATTATTGCGAATAAGACGTTTAGATTTGATACACTTTATTAACATATAGTTTAGATATACTTCAATGCATTAGTAGTTCAGTGAATATGATAAGAGAATATCATAAGACGGCTATAATATTACTATAATATTAGAATATAGCGGCAAATAAATGTTTTACTAGAAATCCATTGCTTTAGACATATTTTGGTCTACGGTTTCACTGAAAGCAAAATAAAACACTAATGAGAGACAAATCATTACTATTTATCAATTGTGGAGAAAGAGATGCAATTCATTAATTCAACTTTAATGCCATAATTTGTCAATTAATTCAAATTTATTCCTAACGATAACAATGAGAATCCATTACAACTTCACTCAATTTATTCATTGAAATTAGAGAATTTTGTTTTCAATAATTAAATGTTATAATTAGTAAATATTTTAATTATTAAAGGTTTTCATCAGATCTAATGAATTGAATTTTTTTTGATAATTCCATACAAAATGAAAAATTTGCTTTTAATTAGTTGAGTTAACAATGAAATTTATATCATACACTCTATACTTGTTTTAATTTAAAGCCTTAAATGAGTATAAAATTTTTAATTGAAAATATTTGGGCATAAAATTAAAGCTCAAGAATTTGATTAAAAATTCATTCAAAGAGTTTCTAAACATATATAACTTGAAATATTTCAAAAGCAGTGATTTTTATTCGTGGACTTTAAAGAGCAAGGAAGAAATCACAGATCTCATCAATTTATATTAATAATACATTTGTGTCATTCAAAGTCATTAAAATATCATCAATTCTTTAGGGGAGAGGAGTGAAACATACATACAATGGACACATATTAAAATGAAATAAGTCATTATACATCATCAGTTACTATAATTGTTCTAGATTGTAGTGACCAGTTTAATACCCTTAACGGGGATCTTAACCTCAGGCTTTCATCATATGTGATCTCCATTTTTTCTTCATTATTGATATTAACCAATAAATAAGTCATAAAAAATGCCACAAAATTGTTGTAAACCATTAGAAAAGTAAATTATTTTTTACTTTTAAATATATTTTAAGTAAAATAATTTCCATTTTTTCTAAATTTTATGTTTAGAATTTTCTTAAGTAAAGTTCATTTTAAACAGTGATAGGAACTGACTTATCTTCTAATAATAACAATAAATTTTAATATATTTTAGTTTTCATTCAAAAATATAATTTCTGTGTAAAATTACTTTAATTGTAATAAACTTTATATTAATTACAAATTAAAATAAATTATTAAACTTTTGGGTTAATATTTATTTAAAATTTAAATAAAATTAAATTGAATTGTTTTATAAAAAACTGTAATTAAAATCACAATTTTAGGTAAATCACAACTTGCAGGGCTGGCCATGGTCAACTT
>JAQFZM010000197.1:0-44899 GCA_034695785.1 Galumna obvia
AATTCAACAAATTTCAAAAAATAGCAAGGTGATTTTCAAACTTTTGATATTTTTATAGACAAGAACAATCATTTAAATAATGTTAAAAATTTCACTTGAAAATTCCAACTACAACCTAGGTAAAATGAAACCTGTATAACAATAATTATTTTCCTATGTTTTTTCAATGACTGTATATTTTATATTATTTCAAAAATTGTTTTTAATCGAATTTCTTAAAAATTTAAAAAGATCTGCCTCATTTAAAATTTGATAAATCTTATAAAATGATACAATTATAGAGATTTGTCGATCTCTACAGTAATTGTATATAATTATTATATTATGGTTATTTCCCTTCAAACATAACTTCATTTATATGATATGTCGACCCTTTGAAAATCATTTGGTTTCTGAAAATGACATTAAATTCAAGTGATTCCATTGATTATCTCTAATTGTAATCTATTCGGATTAAAATCATCTTTTTTGGGAAAATAGAATTTATAAAAAATATATTTATAATAGAATATAACTTATAAATAAATAATAAAAAATATTTTGAGATGGGGTCAATTTCTTGGAAATTATTATAAGAAAAATCTATTATTAAAAATACAATTAAAGCCTTTTCATGAATAAACGCAAACATTTGTGAGTTTTGAGTTCTTTCTTTCAAATAGTATTTTAATTCATATTTTCTTTTCATAAACCCCTTTTCCAGTGATTTAAATCATTAAAAACTTTGAGCTAAAGTGAAAGTTATGTAAAATGACTTAAATTTATTAATTTTTGTTTAGTATTAAAACATCGCATATATTATATTTTCTTAAATTTAATTAAATTAAATATTAAATTTTAAAATATATAATATCCTGAAATGTTTTATTAGATAATATATTTTAATTTAAATATTTTTAAAAATAATATTTTACCTCTCTTAATATTTATGAGAAAGAAGTTTGTTCATAAAGTTACCAAGGTAAAACTCAAATGATATTATATTAATATATCTATTATTATTTATTTATTTTAAAGTTATATTTGAATTTTTAATTATAATTCATTTAAATTATATTATATTTAATATATTCTATAAAATTACATAATTAAAGAATATAACGATTATCTCTTATTAATATAAAGTTTATGAACAATAAAATCTACAGTAATTGTTATAAATGGTTAAACTCAACCGATAGCATCAGAAACTTCCATTTCATTCTCTTTTAATGAGTGATCTATACTTGCGTTCAAAGTTCAGTCTAACCTTTTGTACACCAAAACGCGTTTGACATTTGACATGTTTTCAATAGCTTTACTTTTGTTTTAATAAAAAAAAACTGTCAAGGGCTTAATCATGATATTCATCTTGGTAAATAAAGTAAGTTATATAAAAAATTTGTGCCAACGACTACTCCTTTACCCAAATATCGGGTCTCAAAGTTTACAATATATTGAAATTTTTATGAATAAAATATGAATGCATTCTAGAAAACTTAAAACCATGAGTAATATGAGTAAGATTATCTATCAGAAATAAGCAATAAGGTGAAAATATAAGCTTGTTTGAATAGTGCAAATTATTCACCTTATTCATAGGTTAAAGTTTACTTGGATTCATTTAATTTCCAATATGAGAGGACTCACTTCATGGACTTCCTATATTTAGAATCCTTAAAACGTTTAATTAACAAAACTTTAAAATGAACTTTTGATACAATTACTTATTTGATTATTCTTCAATTTTATTCTGTGCCCTCTCTATGAGCGCATAAACATTTATAAAAAATACTGTATTTATATTTTAATTGTTTTGTCGCAAGTTTAATAATTAATTAGTAATTACTAGGGATGAGAATTATCGGGAGTGAAAACCTCTCAAATCGGTCGGGAATCGGGAGCTCATATCGGGAACATAATCGGGAATAAAAATTACAAAACATGTGGCGTTTGTTTGAAGTGGAAAACGTTGTAATATTTAGGAATTTATTCTTTTATCAAATATAAAATTTAACAAAAGTTGTTTCTAAACATTGTTTTTAAAGAATAAATTTGATACAGAATTTAATAAAGATTTCATTAACGGTTCTATTTTGGCAAAGGTTTTTACTCTAAGGGTTATTTTGCTGATATTTTACTCCTTAGAGGGTATTATAGAAAACTCCCTTTTGTTCGTCTGTTTATATTAATAGCCATTGAATTCTGATAATAAGTAAGAATTCAGACTCATTTCAGGAGACTTTTTATTGAAAGTGTTTAAAACAATTCAAACATATTCTAAACCAAATTTTCAATTAATTTTAACATAATTTCAATTAACTCTCTTAACAGAGTTGTCTTAATAAATAGTTTCCTTTTTAATTGCATTCAAAGCTTTATTAAGAAAAAGTTTTGAATCGGAAATTATATATACTTTGAATTGAAGTCACTTTAATTGTAAGAAATATTTCTCAAAATAATATTCACTTAAACTCCTAATGAAAACACTATATTTGAATAAATAAGTAAATGAGTGATAATTTTGTTAAAATATTAATGACTTTAATGTTAATAGAATTGAAAGCAATAGAAAACAAATGAATAAAAGTAAAATGAATTTACCTTTTGGTGATTCATTTTAATGGTCTTATTGTTGTCGACACAACTCTTAGACCTAAAGACTTGACTCTATAATCAGAATCTTTGAAATAAGTTTGAATAACTTTCTGACTGTTCGGAGCACAGCATACAACACAACGCACATGACTGAAATCCTTTAAGAAGGCATAACTGAAGTGTTGGCCCGCATTTGCCTTAATTCTCAATATTAAGACTTTTCTTAGTTTTGCCATAAAATCAAAACCTAAACAATTGAAATGAGAAGAGAATAATGTATTCAAAAGAAATAAACTAAACATTGAATTGAAATTCTGATAATTAAACGTTTTTTAATTAAAGAAATCAAATATAGAACTAATAGAGAACTATAACTATAAGACATTAATTCATTGATTATTTAATAATTAAAGAATTAAGTCTTAATCCTTTGAAACATTTGGATTAAACAACATTTTATTGAATTTAGCTCTTGTTCTCACGTAATAGCTATAGATGTAATATAAATGTACTAGATAATTTATTTAACATAATTAAATTATGTAATCTTTATTTGCATTAAGTATTTTTACATAAAAGCAAAACTATATTTTTTATTATCTTTTATTAAAAAAATGGTTCACTTATTCAACAAATTCCAACTTTTTTAAGAAAATATGAAGAAATGGTTTCTTTCAAAAGATGTTTCATAAAAGTAGTGATACATTTAAATAACAGAATTATAGATAAAACAAAAATTCATTTTAAATCAAATATAGTTTTAAACCAAAATTTATTTAATAATTCGATTAAATTTATTGCTATTATTGTGGAAAAGAAATCGTTTTTGTCTGATGACCACAACCTTAAAAGCTCAGTATATAATTAAAGTATATAATTCACCATGATTAATATTATGAGTCAAAATGATTAAGAGTCTCTCAGAAAAAGCAAAAATCAAACCTAACTTCTAATATCTAAGAATAATAAAAACAAAACTATTATTTACCAAAGGTTCTAGCTCATAATAAAGCTTAATGAGAAGCAAAGTATCCCAATAGATATTAGACTTAGCATGTTCAAATGTACATACAGTGGGAAACAAAACCCCCTTTAATGAAATTTTGGCTATAAAATCTCTCTCACTTGCTAGATCGAGTTTATTTTTACACTGCAAATATGGTTTTGTTTGGATTTTATAAATTTTAAATATTATTACATTACCTTGAAAAATAAGAAAATTTTTGCATTATATAGCTCAACCTGTGTAGGGCAAAAAGTAAGCAAAATAGGAAATTGATTTAAGTCTCTTTTTAAACTACTAAAAATTTAAGTTGATAGGTGTTTTGGGATTTTTCATATAACTTAACAAATGACAAAATAATCAAGAAAAATCGAAAATTTTTTGAAAACTACCTTGGCATTTTTGAAAAAATTATCCACCCGATTTTATTGAAAATTGGCTTATATATTAACATTATCAAACTCTATATGATATTATAAAATGTGCCAGTTCCATTGAATGGGTTTAAAATAATCAAGGTTGATGTAAGTTCCAATACTTAAAATTAATAATTGTTATATGGATGTGTTGGTAATAAACTTGAAATTTTTTCCATACTAATTCCTGAAATAACATAATATTAAAGCCCTTTAGTGTAACTAGCTCATTTTCATATATCATATAGAGTTTGATAATCTTAATATATAAACCAAATTTCAATAAAATCGGCTTAATAACTTTTTCCAAAATGCCCAGGTAATTTTTAAAAATTTTACGATTTTTCTTATTTTGTCATTTGTCGAGATATTCAAAATATCCCAAAACACGTTTCGACTTAAATTTTTAGTAGTTTAAAAAGAGACCTAAATCAATTTCCTATCTTGCTTACTTTTTGCCCTACACATGTTTGGCTATATAATGCAAAAATTTTCTTATTATTCAAGATAATGTATTAATATTTTAAATTTATAAAATCCAGATGAAACCATATTTCCAGCTAAAAAATAAACTTGATCTAGCAAGTGTAAAAGATTTTAGAGCCAAAATTCCATTAAAGAGGGTTTTGTTTCCGACTGTATGTTATACAGTCGACGATCATTTTTATGAACCGATGGGGCAGCACAATTTAGTTCATAAAACTGGTTGATTCATAAAACCGATCCTTATTTTCTATATTTTGTATTAACTTTGGTTTGAATATTTGGTTCATAAAACCGATACTTCATAAAAATGATCGTCGACTGTACATTGAACTTATGTCACCCATTGAGAATATATGGGTGACTTAGGTATCAAACGATGGAACTGATGATTTTGGACAGGTTAATATTAGACTTAGCATGGTCCAAAATCATGAGATAAATTGTTTTATATCTAACTCATATCTAAGTCATATTATCCATATATTCTCTATGAGTGAATAAATTCATAGTTCATATCAATATTTTGGAAATTTTCCTAATATTACACTACATACAGTCGTGTGCAATATTAGTGACAGTGGTTTTCTTCTTATTTTCTCCTAAAATATTTATGAGAATTAAATTCCTTTTCAACTTCAAATATGGTTTTGTTGATATTTTATGAAAATAGAAAATCTTTATTTTATCTTGTCTATTTTTTTGAATTATTTAATATTTTTTAAAGAGTATTATATTATAAATATTTTAAAAGATATTTTTTAATTTTTATAATTTTTAGAAACTAGATAAAAAATAAGCCGAGCCGTGTATTTTTGTTGAACTTTATATGTGACAAAATTATTTGAGAAAAAATGAATTCTCATATTAAAGTTGAAAAAAGAATATTTGCTTTTATGAGTAAAATCGAGAGAATTTATTTATAAGGGAAATTACTTTCTCGAAAATAATTTTTCCACAAATAGAGATATTTTAATGAAATTTTGTATACTAATATCTTATATTATTTTGCATTAAAATTATTTAATTTCATCAAAATTTATTAAGAAACATTTGATCTTGATCAATTAGAATTTTCACAATTTTAAATTTTGCATGCTCATTTTTCCTATATTAATAAAAATATTGAAAACAAAAAAAACACGTATCTGATCAATTTTGATCTAGTTTATAAAATGCATATAATTAAATAAGTATCTTTTGAAAATTTCTAAACAATCGACATTTTATAAAATGTTGAATTTTATAGAAATTATACAAGGGATTTAAAAAAAATTTAATTTACATAAAATCTAGATAAAACCATATTTGTGTTTAAAAAATATTCTTGATAGCATAAATATTACAGGAGATAAACGAACAAATGACCCGACACATAAATTGCACGACTGTATGTATATATTGATCGTTAGAAAACTTTGTGTCCGCCAAAGAATTATAGGATCCGATACTATCCTAAGAAATATTAGTCAAAATCAGTGAAATTTTGTTTCTAAGTTTTAAAAGATTAAGAACTCAATTATTATTTAATATTCATATGAATTGTTTTCATTCATTTCGTGAGTATTTATAATCTAATTTATAATCTTTCTTTTCAGTGAAGACATCAATAACTACCACTTCCACCACAACTATTAACTGTTAGCCAATAATTATTCTATAATTTTAATCATATCAAGCTTTCTAAAGAGATCAAGATCATTATATAGTACATTAATACCTATTATGATATTTTACTTCTGTTTTTTAAATTTTAAGCAATAACATGGTCATTAAATGGAATAACTTTGTTGCTTGATTCTTTTTGATAAAATCTTATATAAAAAAGTCATAGCATCAAATATGAAGAAGCAAAGTAACTAGATACAAACCTTTCTATTTAATGTTTTATTAAAATATCACAAAAATCAGTGAAATTATAACAAAATTCGTTTGTCTTTGTATTAGTTTTATAATTATTATTATTATTATTATTTATATTTTATTATTTAGAATATGTTTTTAAAAATTCAAAATATTGTGTATAAAAAAAAGCAAAAACTTTATAAAATATTAAAATGAGTTAAATAATAGTTTTGAGTCAAACATTTTTCATAACACAATTCTGTTAAATATTTAATAAATTCTTGCAGTAATTCATATTTTTAAATGACTTTATTTCAAAAGTATGAGAACCAAATGAATTCATTTTGAATTCTCAATTTTAATGAATAAATTAATTTAAATATTTATTTGTTTAGAATCAAAATCATTAATAAACTGTAATTTTCTGTAATATTATGAGTCTTAAATTGTGGACAGTGATGGCTACGGACCACTTGACAGGGGGGGAGTTATTGCAATTTTTGAACCATTTTGTCGCCACAGAGGGTATAAGGGGGAGAATTTTCAAAATGACGGCCAAAAGTCAAATTTTACCATTTTTAAGTGTTTTAAAGAATTTTAATGCGTTTTATGCATCTTATATATAACAAATATTTTAGTAATATTTTAGTAATATTTTAGTAATATATTATTAATATTAATAATTGTTATATAATTCTAATCAAAATTTGTTTGTAATATATATTCAGTAAATATTTAGAATATATATTTATTCAATTTAGTTTATCTTGATCAATAATTTTCAACTTATAAAAGAAGCAGGCTTATTTTGATTCACAATTAATGATAATTAATTCTTTTTTATTTAATAATATTAATTTAATAATAACTCAATAAATATAAGTAACAAAAAATTGGATTATTTAGTCTTAATACTTAATAGATATTTTCAATATTATATATAATTAATTAAACAAGATTAGTTTATTTGATATATTAATAATCAAATTATGTTCATATCTTTATCTTGAAATATAATCTTGATTAGATTTAATTCCAAGTTGTATATTCTAAGCCAGCGCTGCCGGAGTAGAGCATAGGGGGTAAAATATTTTATTATTCTTTCTGAATGCACTGGTCAAATTTATGCGTTGACCAAGAGCTAGGTTCATATAAATTATTACATATTTTTACCAAGATAAAACCCTTTTCAGAGTTATAATTGCGTAGTTTTTTTACATTAGACTATCGAAAGTGAGTCAAAAGGAATGTTAAATATGAGTAACTTTAATGTGCTTGCACATGTCGAATAGAGTACGCACTGAATATCCTAAAATTTTGCACTACTCCGGCATCGCTGTTCTATACAATAGAAAATGTTAACTATATGTTACTTGATACTTGATAAGTAACTTGAAAAAAATTAATAATTTAGTGATTTTTATATGATTTTATAGAAAAGTTCATTAATTATAATAATAAATATTAATATTTATGGGATAAATGTATTTAACAAATTTCAAAATTTCAAATGTACTTAAAGAAAAACTTGTATTTAAAGCAATATTTTGGTCATTTTTTATTAATTACATAAGAATAACTTAAATTAGAAATAAATTTAACAATTAATTAAATATTTAAATACTTTTAATTTTAAAATTTAATTATAGGGCATTTTTTAGTCTGGAAACTAATTTTTAGTAGTATTCCACTATTTCAGGGGATAGTAATGTTTTGGACAAACTTTTATCAACAAATTTGGTGTTTTTTTAAAGATTAGAAAATAAACTAAACTTTTATTCAATAGATATTTCAAAAATTATACTCAAAGTCGTTTCCTTTTTGCTGGCACACTCTCTGTATAAATAGTTATTTGAAGGTTAGTAACTCTTTGGAGTTTAGTTAACTTTTTATAGTTTTTTTTAAGGAAAAGGTTATGAAATTTAAAAAATAATAAACACATGTTTTGGCCAAAACTTATTAATTATTGATTGATTCAATTAATTCAATCAAAAAAACGGTAGAAATGTTTTACAAAAAAAAATGATTTTCTCTATTAAGAGATTTATTTATTTAAGAGTACATATTAGAAGAAGATGTTCAATATATAGTATGAGGAATTTGAATTATCTTGGTCTCTATAGATTCTATAGTATAGAAACTTGTGATAAATAATTGATTGGTAAAATTATGACGTTCATAGACACAAATCAATAATAAAATAAAAGGGATAAACTTAGAGAAATATTTAAAATTAAAAGAATATTCTTTAAAATATAATTTTCTTATAAAAGTCAGATATGTTTCCACTTAAGGCTATGTTTTGTTAGTTTATGTAAATTTAGATTATATAAGGGTAGGTTAGGTGAGTATAAGTTTAGGTTAGCTGCTATTTTATGTTCTATTTGGTACGGGGTTATGTCATGGACCCAAATTATTATGGATGAATATTATGGATGTCTATTCCCACGAAATTTGATCAGGTAAATTTGGGATTTATAGCTTAAAAGAAAAGTAATTTATTTATTAAATTATTTTATAATACATTTCATATTTTTCAATCAAATTTCATTCAAAACATGACAGACATTAGTATTTTTGAATATTAAATCTCAAAAAATATTTTAATACAAATTAGATGATTTTTAAAGGGGTTTAGAATAAAAAATAAATATTTAAATAATTATTTAGTCTTTTATTATAGTAATAATAATAACTAAATAAATAACTAAAACTTTGAGATATATTTTGTTTTACTCTTAAACTTTGGATTTAAGTGATTATGAAATTTATAAATGATATAATTGAGGTTTTGTCCGATAAAATGATTTTATATCCAATTATTTGTATTTTATTGTTATTTTTTATGTCTTTAACTTAATTTTTTAGTTAACAAGAACTGATCAAGGTCGCACATCTTCAAATTAATTATTAAAAATAAAATCTTTCCTAAAGCTTTATAACATAGCTATTATTATATAACCTTGGTAGAATTTTTCAATTAAATTTTTAAAAAGTTAAAAAATGGTATCGATTTAACAAACGATTTATATAAAAATATTTGTTTTAAATGTTTAATATCTTAAACATAATTCCCAAAACAGTGTAAAACACATTATATTTTAAATTTTGAATTATATCTGAGACAATGATTTGATAGTTTGATAGAGTAAGCGATCGGTGACTCTATATTTTCTAATCTCAAAAAGATTGAGTCTTTATTGAGTGTAAATAAAATCTAATATTTATTCTCATTTTGTATATTATATAATAATATTTGGCGAAAAACAGTTTAGTCGTCAATATTTAATATTAATTATTTGATGGCAATAGAGTCCCAACGATTCCAAAAGTAATTTTAAGAATAATATAAAAGAATTTGATATAAACCAAATGTTCTCATAAAACAAGAATTCAATAAATGATTCAAATCTCTATTTTTATAAATTTTGATTTATTGTCTTTTAGATCATAACTTAATTAGGCCTGATTTAAGCAAGTACATTTCGAAATATAACAATCTATTCACACTTATAGGTAAAAAATATAATTTTTCCACAAATATTCAAAGATTAAATGATAAAGTCTTCATAAAAAAGTGTTAAAATTTTAATAAAATATTTATTACTAAGAGCTATGATATTCATCTTGGTGAATAACAAGTTGAATATAATATTTTTTCTTAACCTATGCCTAGTCTATAACTATAACTATACATGTATATTGTCTAATAAGAAGATAATAAAGCAAACAATTGTCATATAAATTGATTTTATAACTCATTCATTATAGCTTTAAATACTAGTATTAGAAGAAATGAATTCAATTAAATTTTATGATTAACCAAACCTTCAATCATAACATTCATTACTTATATTATTATTAATATGTTTTCACTAAATTTTATTATCCCTTAAATATATAAAATATTTAATCAAAATATAAATTAAAATGTTTTGTCGATTAAAATTTGTTAAAATATTATAATATTAATATTATGTTTTAATCATATCATGGATTAAATAATTTTTATAATAACTATTAATCTATTAGTTAAGGTTAAAGGAAGTTCTATTGGTTAGTTACATGTACTAGGTACATTTGTAAGGGAATAATTGAATGACCTAGTAGACAATTTACAATTATGTCATCTATTTTATTACATTTTATTTATTCGCCTAATTTTCAATAAACTATATCTTAATATAATTTTTAATTATTAAAAATATTTAAATATAATTTATAATAATTAGTAATAATTTTAATATTAAAATGTATGAAATCAAACGTAAATTGTGTACAAAGTTTTGAGTAATAAAATATTTGACGCATTTATCGTCAAAACAAATCACTTTATTTATAACTTTTTTGATAAATTAGTAATTTATTTGATTAAAATTGAATCCTTTAGTGGATTAGTCTATGGATTCTTTGTGGCGGTTGGCCTCCGGGTCTACTGTAGAAGAGTTTGCAAAAGATGTTTATTTGAAGAGTAATCTAACGATTGAATTAAACAAAACCATTAAGTCTTTGATTAAATATTTGAGTGAATCCGACTCTAAATTATTGATAGAAACCAAAGATGTGATCACTTTATGTGATATTATTGAAGCGATTCTTCTTCACGGACTCAAAGCAAAACTTACGACAAGAGTTTCAAATGTCTTCACAACTTCTTCCCCGAAATCAAAGACATTTCAATTAGACTTTTGGCCGATAGTTCTCATCTTATGTCACAACGAAGTGTCGCGAAATGTCAATCAATTATCAAACATAACATCAGATATTGGAAGATGTAGGGCATGGATCAGATCAATACTCAACGATGGCCTTATTGTTAGCTATTTGGAAGCCTTGACTTCTGACTCGTCTCTATTACACGGCTTTTATCGGTCTTCAGCTTATATTCGTGACAGAGAACACACAGATATCCTTAAAAGTCTATTAACTGGTCTCGACTCTTATGTCTTCAATTTGACAATCAATAGTCACACATTTGACTCATGGGGTGAACAAACTCTAAGACTGATTGGTATCCAATATAATGAGAACGAACCCCAACCCGTTATGACTGCCATCGATGCCATTCAACTCATAGACCAAAATATTTCTCAAAAAGTGATTTAAAATTAATTTATATTTTCTTCAGATTTTTTAATTTATTTTCATTTTCTTATTTTTAGAGCGAAATGAGTGATAAAACTAAAATAAGTTCAGATAATTATAATGAAGACTTAACTTTAGAAGAAGACATCTCTGAAACCATATCTGATGTGAAATCTATAAATTTAAGTGAAATTATCGAAGATATCGAAGATATCGAAGATATCGAGGAATCAGAGACCGAATCAAATAAAGATTTAGAAAAGGGTAATAGTTTGAGTCGAATGTCCGGTTGGAGTACTACTCCTCAAAAGTCTGACGAGAGATCTGAAGTGGAAGACCAGAGTTATGACGCTATTCTTCAGAGTTATTCGACACAAGCAGTTCTTTCGAGTACTCCTGATATCCGTGATTTTGCGTCCATTGACTTTGAGAGCGCTATGATTGCAAACAGGGGTTCGCTCACCACTAAAGAACAGTCTCCCGATTCAGTATCTTCTGACTGTGATTTTGAAGTCATACCGAAAAGTGTTGTTTTAAATAATTCAGATCCCGAAACAAAAAGATTTTTGGATCAATTAAACAAATTAGCCAATGAATGGGGACTCGACGAACAGGACTACAAATGTGTTGCGTGCGGTCGACCTATTGGTATGATTTACGGAAAGTCTCGTTTATGTTATTTTGATGGTCACCAATACTGTCTCGATTGTCACACTAACGAGGAATCTATAATTCCGGCGCGAATTATCCATAATTGGAATTTCAGGAAATATCCGGTCGCAAAACGTAACAAACATTTATTAGTTTCCACAGAATGTGAACCCCTTTTTGACATTAAAATTTTGAGTCCACTCTTGTATTCAATGATTCCTGAAATGAAAGAGACATTAGAGTTGAGGACTCAGCTCTTCTATTTGCACGCATATCTCTTTACTTGTCAGGAGAGTATTGCCATCGAAATGCGGAAAACTGTTTGGCCGCGCGAACATCTCTTCCAACACATCCATCTCTACTCTGTTGTCGATCTCTTTCAGGTTCTAATCATTTGTCAAAAATTCAATAGTAATTAGATTTTGTTCTGAGTTTAGGTCCAAAGCAATCAATTATTACAGACTTTGGGAAAAGTGATATCATTCGCCAAAAAACATGTCCTGTCCTGTCCTTTATGTACTTTAAAGGGATATTTCTGTGAAATCTGCAAATCATCACAAATTCTTTATCCTTTTAATACCGATTCAACCAAAAGATGTGAAAAATGTAAAACTGTTTTTCACTTAAAATGTTTTATTGAGAGGTATGACAAACATTCCTGTCCTAAATGTCTAAGAATTGAAAGACGTGAACACCAGTCAGTCTTCATAGAAAAAACCAGTGAATAAATAAATTTATAGATTTAATTCGTTTATAATTATTTATATTTAATTAAAGTCAATAAAATTATTGCTTTAAATTTAATTTTAAGGAAATTTAATAAAAAAATTATTTTCGTTTAAATAATTTTCTTTTATTAAATAATCCAGAGATCCATCGCTTATCAAATAATAATAATTTGTTTTAAATATGAGTTACCAAGGTATTTCAATTTAAAACATTTATAGTTGTTCATCAAAATATTTTACCTTGATAACATCAGAGTTTAAATGATGTAAAATAAGTTTTATATTATTATTTAATAAATTTTTTTTATAAAAAATTAATTCAATTTATTTAATTGAGTTTTTGTTTATCCCTTTGTTTAGTAAGAAAACCATTTAGAAAACCAAAGTTTAGATAAGGAATACATTATTTTTCTGAACGCAAACATTCATTCCATTAAGTAATGACTTTTGTCTTTACTTAAAATATGCATTTCATCAAAATCTTCATTTAATCAATAATTTCTTTGACTATTCCTTAAGTCAATGTTTAAAATACACTGAACTTTCTTTTATTGAAACTTTGCATCTTGAACGTTCTATTTATCTTGATAATAAATGAGCGATTATGTAAATTTTATATAATAAATGTAAGACATTCTATACGTCAAATAGAAATATTGGCTATATTTCTATATATGTATATATGTGTTGTTCCGTATATAAAAAGGTTTTTCTCTACTTATTTTAGATATGTTAAAGAAAACTGAATTTAGCATGCTCCATTATAAATAGAATTTAAATAAATAAATAAATGGTTTGTTAATTGCTGTCAATTCGATGATTAGTCACATATTATTTGTCTTAATTTGAGATTAAGAAATCATAAGATATGAATATCACCTTGGTGAAGTGAATTCACTCATTTATATCTCTCCGGTTATTATCAGAGATATTATAAAAAATTTTATTAAATTAAATCTTTAAGTTTTTCATAGTTTTTATTGTTTCAAATACTATGAAATAATTATTGGAATTAATGGTTAAAAATATATTTCCTTAAAAAATATTATAATTTGAGAGTTAGGTATGAGTTATGAAATTATAAGAATAGACTGCTATTCGTTTGAACACCACTTCAACATATATTAGTGTAAGTCTGAGAAGTTCTCAGAAAAGAAATCATATTTCGATGGTTTAAACGTTAGGCTTAATGGCCGTCAATTTAGAGCTATTTTTGGCACTCATTTACTATTTTCTTAAGTTTGTGTCTCTTCAGGCGTGGCTTTAAGTCTATACTGGAGTTACGCTATAATCAGTTTCGTATTTTCTAAACTATATTCCACCAAATGTTTGCTTCAACTAATAGCTTCTTAAATGAATAGTCTGTCCCTTAGAAAGAGTCTTAAAGTTTTGAATTACAGCAAAGACTCAAAAAAAGAAAGAGAGGGTGTATTCCATAGTATTCTATAGTGTATTCCATAGTAAACGGTCTGAATATCGAAATCATCACAACTTATGACTAAAGCTTTAGACAAAAGTTACGATGAAAGACAATGTTATAGTCAGGTGTAACTGGACTTTACTGCCTGTGCTTCTCATCACTTTTCACATCACTTTCTATAATGTAGTTAAGGGTCAGGTTTTAAATCCACCCTACTTCAATCTCGCTGAAGGGAGGAATGTATGTCTCAATTCTTAATATTTCAAATATGATTATTATTTGTCAAAACAGATCAGTTCGACCGCGACCTGTGGTGAAAATGTACCAGAACCTGAATTATATTGTAAACTTGTCGGTTCCAATTGGTTGGACAAACCCGAGAACGTTCACATCAACTTAATTCAAGTTAAACACATTTTCTCAAAAATATTAATCATAACAATTGAAATGTATATTAGGGTCAGGCCTGTGACTTCTGCGATCCCAATGATCCCAATAGAGCACATCCCCCACAATATGCAATTGACGGCACAGAAAGGTGGTGGCAGAGCCCACCCCTCTCTAGAGGGGCTAAATATAATGAAGTCAATTTGACAATAGATTTGGGTCAGGTAAGCACTTGTTATTACTTCTACACTTACACTTCTATTTCTAGTTCTAATTTATTTTAATTCAATTAACTTCAATTGCAATAAATAAAAGTGCCTTAAAATTAAAGAATGAGCATGATATTAAAAATTTCTAGAATTTTATATCCAAAAATTGTTGTATAAAACAAAAATTCTATAAATTGATTGAAGACATAAAAATTATTGATTATTATTTCTCATTCGGGAAATAAATAAATAATGAAAATCTAAATTTTAAGATTCGTTAACCTTTTCTAACATTTAGTTAAACAGTTTTGAATCCCTTTTGAGGCCCTTCTCTTAAACTTATTAACAATCGATGCCATGAAACAGAGCGACAGTTATGATATAATCCAGTTCTCTTAACATATCATTTGTTTAGTTTTACTCAAATAAACAATTGATTGAATGATTTCAGCGGTTAAATAGTGTATAGAAAATCTCAAAATGAGTCTCAGAACCATTTCTTGTCATTTTTAAAAAAAATTATATAATAATTAAATTTTAAATAAATATAAATAAATAATTTAAATAAAAGAATATATCAAAATATATATAAGAATAAGAATTTAAACATTATATATGATTCTATGAACTAACTTTGAATATGTGAATCTATATTACATGTAATATACAGAGTGTTGTAAGTCTCTATAATTTTGTTACATAAAATCTTGTTCATACTAAAATTATGATAAGCCTTTTCATTTCAAACAATTCTGCCTTGATAAATATCTCAAACTTAGGATATAATTATGGAACTAAATATTATATCAAAAGCAATATATAATTGAAGGAAATTGTTTTTTTATAACTAATATTTTGATCGGAAACAAAGTTTTGTGATTTCTTTATTACAATAATTTTTTGAACAATTAATTAAACAATAATATAATGAAAGCCATTAATTGAAATACAAATTCCGTTCAAAACAAACAAAACTTTTATCAATAAATTAGTTTCAATGACTCTCAAATACAATAATTATAAATACATAAGTCTTTAATTAATTGCAATAAATTTCATTAAATGGATATTATTTTAGAATTTTTCTAAATTTGTTGAAATACAAAACAGGAATTCAATGTGGCCTATGTCTTCATTAAAATGGGTAATTCTCCCCGACCGGGGGTTTGGGCTCTCGAAAAATCAAGAGATTATGGAAAAACTTATAGTCCTTGGCAATATTTTGCTGACACTCCCGGCGATTGTGTCTATTATTTCGGTCATTCATCCCTCGGACCTATAATTAGAGACGATTCGGTTTTATGTGAGACAAGATTTTCAAAAGTTGTTCCCCTCGAAGGCGGAGAAGTATTCATTTAATAATATAAACAGTATTTAAACAAACTTTTGTTAAGATCGCCATTTCATTACTGAATGGGAGACCGAGTGCTGACAACTTCTCAATATCCGCTACTCTTCAAGAATGGAGTACAGCCACTAACATAAGACTTCGATTATTGCGACCCAAGACTACTTTAGGACATTTACTATCAGTTGCCCGACAGGACCCAACTGTTACTCGAAGAGTAAATTTCAGGCAAAATATTTTGAAATTATTTTAATCCTTTTCTTTAGTATTTTTATAGTATAAAAGACATAAATATTGGGGGCAGATGTGTATGCAATGGACACGCCTCTCAATGTGACCAAATAGATCCAACAGATCCATATCGAGTGTCGTGCAGTTGTCAACACAATACTTGTGGCACTCAATGCGAGAAATGTTGTTCAGGTTATCAACAGCACGAGTGGAGGCGCGCAACTATTAATGATCACTACGTCTGCGAGAAATGCAATTGTTTTGGACACTCAGAAGATTGTTATTATGACAAAGAAGTCGAAAATAAAAAATTAAGTCTTGACATAAATGGCAGAAATAGTGGTGGAGGTGTTTGTGTCAATTGTCAGCACAACACCGAAGGAATTAATTGTAATAAATGTAAGCCCGGATTCTTTAGACCCAGAAATAAACCAATTGACGCACCGGATGTATGTCAACCCTGTAAGTGTGACCTACACTTTTCAACTGGAAATTGTACTGAAGGTTAGTTTTCTGTTAACTATAAAATCAATTTTTAATTTAAAGCTAATATTAACTGATATATAAGGAAATGGTCAGTGTCACTGCAAAAAGAACTTCTTGGCCCCACTTTGCGACCGTTGCAGGTATCATATTCTTTGACACTCTTTCACACTCTTTCACACTCTTTCACACTCTTTGACACTCTTGAAAACATTTTTATTTCAGTTACGGTTATTTTGGTTTTCCTCAATGTGAAGAGTGTCACTGTTTTCCGAACGGCACATATGGAAACGGTATTAATACTTTTAGTTGACTCATATCTTAACTTATGATTTATTGCAGTCTGTGAACTGACGACTGGCAGCTGTCCCTGCATTACAGGTATTCCTCTATTCTTCTTATTATTGAAACAATTTTTAAATATAATTAAATGAATTGTTAGGCTATACCGGAAAGTATTGCAAACAATGTGCTCAGGGATACTTTGGTTTCCCGAAGTGTGAGCCCTGTAACTGTCACTCTTCTCACTCTTTGAATAACTTGTGTGACATCGAAACGGGTCAATGTTTGTGTTCTAATAATTATGGTGGGCGTCAATGTGACCAATGCTATATTGGTTTCTATGATTATCCTCGATGTGAATACTGTGAATGTAATACTATTGGAACCAATGAAAGCATTTGTGACACAAACACTGGTATTTGTCACTGCAAAGAAGGCTATGGAGGGGAACGCTGTGACCGCTGTGCAAAGGAAAGCGGTTACTTTGGATACCCTAATTGCACGAAATGCATGTGCGATGAAATCGGCTCTTATGGACAGACCTGTGACTCATATGGAAAATGTGCTTGTCGTCAGAACTTTGGTGGACTCAAATGTGGTGACTGTTCGCCAGGATTTTATAAATATCCCGAATGTCTTCCCTGTGCCTGTGATTATAGAGGATCCAATGGTGTCTCCTGTGATTATTCTGGTCGTTGTATTTGCCAAGATAAGTTTGAAGGTATTATTTATTCTTTTAATGTAAAATAATTAATATATTTATAATTATTTAAAAAAAGGAGAAAAATGTGGAAAATGTAAAGAAGGATATTATAATTTCCCGGACTGTGAGGGTAACTACTATTCAAATATATTTATATTTTAACTCTAATTTAATGTAATTTTGTTAGAATGTAATTGTAACCCTGCTGGTTTAGTCGCTCAATTTGGTGGTTGTGATAAAGTGCAACGAGGTAAATTGTGTGAATGCAAAGAAAGAGTGAAGGGAAGGATTTGCAATCAGTGCAAAGACTTGTATTGGAATTTACAGATATCTAATCCTTTCGGTTGTGAGGAATGTTTATGTAATCGGAACGGAACTATCGGTGGAATTGGTTTATGTAGCACTGGGTCGGGTCAGTGCGATTGTAAACAAAATGTAAAGGGAAGGGTTTGCGACTCTTGTAAAGATGAAACTTATGGTCTGAGCGCTGGAAATCTATTTGGATGCGTTGACTGCAACTGTGATGTCGGCGGTGCTGTCCATTCAATTTGCAATAAAACGACCGGAAATTGTTTGTGTAAACCAAGAATTCGAGGCCAGCGATGCACTGAACCCATTGATGTGACATATTTCCCAACTTTCTACCAGTACCAATTTGAAGCCGAAGATTGGAGAAACCCATCGACGGGCTCACCCGCAAGATTTGGTTACGACGAGTCTATATTCCCGAACTATTCGTGGAGGGGTTACTCAACTTTCACTGATCTTCAGAGAGAAATCGTTACAAATTTAACGATTCAAAAGCCGAGTATATATCGAGTGATTATTAATTACGTAAATCTAAACTCTGAGACAATAAGTGGAAGCCTTACATTTACTCCTTCCGAGTCATTTGGAGAGACTCAACAGAGCAGTTCCATTATTTTTGAACCAACTAAAGAACCTCGACGTCTATATGTCGTTGGAAAGCCGGGTCTTATTATTGCTCCGCTTGTATTAAACCCGGGACAGTGGACTGTCTCTCTTAAAGCAGATAAAAATGATTTACTCATTGATTATATAGTACTCATACCTCAGGCATATTTCGATCAGACAGTATTGTCAGACCGACCCAACGAGCCCTGCATTCTTTCAAAACAAGATCTTTGCAAACATTACGCTTATCCACAATTACCCGACGATAGTTCTGTTGTGAGGGGACAGTCGGCCTTCTTGTCCGATGGCGACACCCGTTCCAATGCCAAAGTGTTTAATGATGCCGAAACTCTTGGAAAATTAAACTACCAAGGCACTCTTGCACAATTAGATAAGGATCAGCCAAGAATTATGTTAGATTTGGCGATCGAGAAGAATGGTTCCTATGCTTTCCTTATTAGTTATCACAACCCAAACATTGAGGGAATAGAGAATAAGGAACCTGCTCAGTTGATTATTGAAACAAAAGGACCGGATGGCAAAGTGATGAGCACTGATACAATCCAATTGGCGGACTGTCCCTATACTTTCATATGTCGTCAAATAGTAACCGACAAAAGCGGACAAATTTCATCATTCATTTTGGGCTCTGATTTCGTTCAGTTGACACTTATTCTGCCCGAAACAACTCCAGAATCATATTTGTTAGGGATAGACACTGTGGCTGCCGTTCCCTATCCTAATGACTGGTCAATTGATAATATGATTCTTCGATTTGTATGTAATAAAAAGAATGGCGATTGCATTGAATCTTCATTTTCATTGGTTCCGGAGGCAAATAAAGTGAGACTTAACTCATATTAACTTTAATTTAATAAAATAATTATTATTTTAAGATTGAGTTCGAAAAAGACCAAAACAAAGAAAGAATATCAGATCGAATGCCATATGAAGTGAAAGATCCCGAAAAAATGAAAGACTCTTTACCACAACTCATTCATTTGGAAGGAAAGGAGCCTACAGTTGATATAAGAGGAACTGTCCCTCGAAGAGGTTTATACACATTTGTTCTACACTATCATCAGCCGGAAAACCCCAGTTTTGAAATCGAGACTCTTATACAAAATGGGTTATTCCATAATGGAATTGTATCAGTGGATCACTGCCCCACTCGTAGTGGCTGTCGGGCAGTCATACGACAAAGGGATACAAACGCCACTTTCTTTCAGGTCGACGACAGTTTTATGCTTACTTTAAAAGCTCCCGAAAACAAAGACATTTGGGTTGACTATATTCTTGCCGTTCCTGTCGATAGTTATGACCCAAATATATTGGAAATTAAAGCAAATGAGAAGACATCGAATGC
The DNA here is from genome assembly GCA_034695785.1 of Galumna obvia. Lineage (NCBI taxonomy): Eukaryota > Metazoa > Arthropoda > Arachnida > Sarcoptiformes > Galumnidae > Galumna > Galumna obvia. The sequence goes on from JAQFZM010000197.1 coordinate 20,133, forward strand.
TGTCTCGCAATGCGTCAAAAACTCATTTTATATAAATCCGGACGAAGCGAGCGGTCAGTCATTAAACAATTTATTGAAAATCCTTTACTAAAACTAAATATTCTTTAGATTTCTGTCGTTCAGCAATTTTCTCAATTACCGTCGATTTTAATGGACAGGCCCTTCCCTGTCAGTGCAATACAGATGGATCTTATGATTATATATGTAAACCTTTTGGGGGTCAATGCAATTGTAAGCCTAATGTTATCGGAAGAACGTGTTCGCGCTGTAAAACTAGTTTCTATGGTTTTCCTCAATGTAAGGCTTGTGACTGTCCTTCAACAGCAGTTTGTCATCAAGTTACTGGAGAATGCATATGTCCTAGGTATTATTTTTATAATTATTGTCTCAACATCCAAATTAAATGAATGATTTCAGAGGAGTGACCGGCGATCAGTGCAATCGATGTCTTCCATTAACTTTTGGTTTCGATCCAATAATTGGTTGCGTTGACTGCGATTGTGAACCCTATGGAGTACAAAACCGGGATCTCCAGTGCGATGTAGAGACGGGTCAATGCAATTGTAAAGCTAATATTGTGGGCCGTAATTGCAATAAATGCAAATCAGGTTTGACTCAAAAATAAAGTTTATTTTTATTCCATTGCCTTTAATTTTAGGATTTTGGTCATACCCTCACTGCCAACTCTGCAGATGTGATTTAAGGGGAGCCACTGAAGATATATGCGATCAGAGCACTTCCCGATGCTTTTGCAAAGAGAATGTGGACGGAGATTATTGCGATCAGTGCAAACCCGATGCCTATTACCTTCAAGAGAGTAATGGCAAGGGTTGCACAAAATGCTTTTGTTTTGGTACAACTGATCGATGTACCAGTTCTAATCTGCATACCATACAAATATTAGAGATGCAACAAAACTGGAAAATAGTTAGTCTTTTGTTTACTGAAAAACATATGGAAGTCCATCCTATCAGTGAAGACCACATTCAAGTGGAGTACGAGTCGGGAATTTTGAAATTAAAACAACCGGACATAAAAACAGATTCAAACACTCATCTAATTATGTACTTCTCTTTACCCGAACAATATTTGGGGAATAGAATCACATCATATGGCGGTTCTCTCAGATATAAATTAACGAACACTAAAGACCCCCAAAACGAAGACTCCACTGGAATAGTGGCCGCAGATCTCATTCTTTCGGGAAATAACATAACTATAATTCACGAACACATCGAACAGCCATCAATTGAAGAGGTGTTTGTCTTTACAGTAAATCTGACGGAACGAGAGTTCAGGCATTTGAACGGACATGAAGTGAGTCGCGAACAAATAATGATGGTACTTGTTCGATTGAATGCCATTTACATCAGAGCCACTTACTTCGAGCCTATATCTGAAATCCACCTTGATAATGTTTTACTCGACACTGCAATTGAAGGCAAAAGATTGGGTGACGCCCCGCGATCTTTGACTGTCGAACAGTGTAATTGTCCTCAGAATTATAGGGGAACGTCGTGTGAAGTATTCAATACTTAATTACTTTATTTTTGTAATAAATATAAATTCATTTTGTGTAAGGAATGCGCGAAAGGCTACTATAGAGCGCCCACCGGTCCATATCTAGGATTTTGTTTGCCATGTAATTGCCATGGTCATTCTAATGAATGCGATCCCATTACAGGAAAGTGTTTCAACTGTCAGTTTAATACAGAAGGAGATCATTGCGAGAGATGTATATCTGGTTATCATGGTGATGCCTCACGAGGTCTCTTCCTAGATATCAATATTTATTTGAAAACTAAATATTGTTTTATTATCGATAGGAACTCCTTATGATTGTCTGATATGCGCCTGTCCTCTACCCGTTCCCAGTAATAAGTAAGTCATAGATCATAGTCATAGTGAAAATGTTAGCATGGTCCAAAACCATGAGTTCAATTGCTTGAAACCAAAGTCATCCATATATTCTCTTTGGGTGACATAAGTTCACAAAAGATATGATATGTCAAATTGAACATGCTAATCATAGTCATAGAAATTAAAATTATTTGAAATTTAAATATTAATTTGTATTCAATAGTTTTGCCAATAGTTGTGAGGTATCCTCCAATGGAATTGAAATCACCTGTCAATGTAAAGAAGGTGAGTCTTTATTTATTGATTTATTTAAAATCAATTAATTTCTAAAACTTATGGTTTGTATAAAATTAAAGGTTATTTTGGATCGCGTTGTGATGTGTGCGCTGCCGGACATTTTGGACGACCAGAAGTAATCGGAAGTAGTTGTCAGTCTTGCAATTGTAGCGGAAATATTGATTACACAAATCCGGACAGTTGTGAGTCAACGACTGGCGAATGTATTCAATGTCTGTATAACACAACGGGCAGAGGCTGTGAAATCTGCGCCAATGGATATTATGGGGACGCTATCCATATGAAGAACTGTTCGAAATGTAGTTGTGATGAGTGCGGTACTGAAATCTGTAATCACTCATCCGGTGAGTGTAAGTGCAAACAAAATATTGTGGGAAGAAATTGCGAGAAATGTGCTCAGGATCACTGGGGATTCAAAACATGTCAGGGATGTCGACAATGCAATTGCAATATTGGCGCCGTCGGCACAGATTGTGACGACTCCACCGGACAGTGCAAATGCAGAACTGGAGTTACCGGACAGACCTGCAATACTTGTGAACCGGGATATTGGAAATACAGTCAATTTGGGTGTACCTGTAAGTTCTATGAGTTCATCCAAACATTTGGTTTCCAATTAATTTGTTATTTCTTTGAAAGCGTGTAATTGCGCTGAAAAGTACTCTTATGGCGCAGTTTGTGACCAACAGACGGGTCAGTGTCAGTGTCTTCCAGGAGTAGTGGGCGAGAAGTGCGACAGTTGTCCCCATCGTTGGGTATTTATTCAGAAAACTGGATGTCGAGAATGCGGTCCCTGCGTTCACGAGTTATTAGATGACACGGATGAGCTCAAAAGATTAATCGATCCCTTAAGGGATGAAATACAAGACACGTCTTCCACAGTATTTGCTTATCGAAGATTGAGTCACGTCAACAAATCTCTGGCAATGAGTGAAGAATTGGTGGAAGAAATGAAGAAGAATCCACGACAAATTGATTTACTTCCCCTCTTTGCAAGGGCTCAGAATCTGAGTCAAGACAGTGAACCCCTTCTAAGCAAAGTATAGTTTCATTATTTTAATAATATTTTAATATTTTTATTTTGTTTGAAGAGTGAGTCCTCACTCAAAGAATTGGCCAGAATTTTAGTGGAGGCGTCGTCTATGAGTGACGACACATCAATGATCGATACACTCATTCAAAGAGCAATCAATAAATCAAATCTTGTGGTCGAAGATCTCAAAAAACTTGAAGAAGGTTTTCAATCGGCGTCTGCTCTAATTGCAGAGGATATCGAACGGAAGATAACTGAAGGAAATTGGGTTCTCTCTGAACTCAATGATAAGACATTCGATGGCTCTCATAATAAAACTAAAGAAGAGATTGAAGAAGTCACAAATCTTTTGCAACGAATGAATAAATTCAAAGAACCGGCTTTTTATGCAAAACAACAAATCAATGAAACCACTGAAAGAGTTGTTAATATCATTAAATTATTATCAGAACTAATGAACAAAAGCCACGACTCATTACGAACTATAGTGAAAGCAGAACAACTCAACACACAATCTCTGAACCGTCAGTTCGACCAACAATTGAATTCTCTGAAAACTGGTAACGAAGAGGTCCAACAATTTGTTAATAAATCCAATTCAATACTAAACGAAATAAAAAAATCTATGGTTTCCACCGAATCTCTTATCGTTGATTTGGAGACTTCTTCTAATCGTTTAGACGAAGAAAATATCAAATTTAAAAACGCAATCAATAGATCACAAAATGAGACCTCAGAAATAGCACCCAAAGTATACGAAGCAAAAGAACACTCAAAAACACTTAAAAGACAAAGTGATTCATTAGACAAATTATTCTCTGAAACACGAAATAAAGCCATCGATCCATTGAGAGCCGCCAACGCTTACAACTCAATTGTCGAATCTTTAGGCAATTCTTTAACTTCTGCCCAAAATGCTGTCATTTCAGCAGAAAAAGCATCTTCTGGTACTGTGTTTGTAGGTTTGGATAAGTACACAGACAAGAGTAGAGATCTCGTAAGTGAATCACAAAAACAAAGTCGAAAAATTGAAACAGAATTAGAGAATCAGTTGAAAAAAGCTGTTCTTCGCGTTAATGATATCGAGAGCCAAATAATTAATTCAAATACAAATCACACTTTTATTAATGAAGAGCTCAAAAAATTCTCCGATAATAAGTATCTGCAAGACTTGGGAACAAAGGCTGCGGCGGCGGCAGATTTGGCCGACTCTGCGGCAAAAAGAAGTGAACAAAATATCGGAGTTTTAGCGCTTAGAGTGGATGAAATCCGTAAAAACTCAGATAAAGTGCCTCAAGATATGAATGATGTGAATAATGCCATTAGAATGAGTCAAAACTATTTGGATCTCTCGACTAAATATCCCGAAAACAACAAAATTGAAGAAATTAAGAATAGATTCGATAAATTGAAAACATTGAGAGATGGATATAAAGATAAGATAAATCAGTTACAAAGGAAAATTGATCTTGCTAGATATCAAGCTAACCGAATAAAAGTTGCGGCAGAGTTTAATCCCGATTCATCTTTAGAGTTGAATATACCCGAGTCATTGTCAGAGTCGGCCACTCATACAAAACTATCGCTATTTTTCCGAACGATGGAAGAAAACGGTCTCTTGGCTTATATCGGAAATCCTATTGCAGTGAATCCCAAATCGAAGAGCAAACGATCGGAAACAGTCGACGACGAATCGGACGATAAGACACAAAATTCGGAGAAGAAAAACATTTCTTTCGATTATATGTCTCTGGAATTGGTTGCGGGTAATGTTGTTCTTAACTGGGATTTGGGCGCCGGAACCTCATCTCCGATTAGAAATGAGAAATATGTTAGCGATTGGAAATGGCGTCAAATCATTGTCGAACGCATCGGTAAATCAGTGAAAATGACGATCAAAACTCAGGCAGAAGAGGACTCGAGATCTGAGGGTTCAATACAGGGACCGTCCACTGTATTCAATTTGGATCCACAAAATACTCGTATTTTCATTGGAGGAATACCAAACAATATTCAGGTGCAAAACGCTATTCAATCTAAAAAGTTTAGGGGTTATATCGAAGAAGTGGTTCTCGGAGACAATCCTCTCGGTTTGTGGAACTATAAAGATAGTGAAAGGGTTACCGCCACTAAAGAAAGGGAACAATTGGTTGATTTGGACTCATCCGATGGTCTCTACTTTGATGGAAGTGGTTATGCAGTGCTATCAATGGGTCGACTCAATTTAACAAAAGAGACATATATTCGACTAAAATTTCGAACATTTGCGAGGGAAGGACTACTCTTTCTTATTGGTCACGAAAGAGACTTCTTAGCGCTTGAGATTAAGGATGGGTTGGTTTCTTTCAAATATGATTTGGGGAGCGGTCCGTATGTTCTCATTTCAAACGAAACTCATAACGACGGCAATTGGCACTCAATTCTGGCCAATAGATTTGAGAAGGAGGGCGCTATTTCTGTGGATGGAGCACTTCTCTCACACGGAGAGGCCATTGGATTGAGTACTGAACTTTCAACAACTGATGATATTTTTATTGGAGGATTTCCAGTTCAGCACCAGTTCTATGAAGTGACAAATATTGACTTCGAGGGCTGTATTAAAGAATTACAAATCGGAACCGAACAACAAAACTTACAAAATTTGAAAGAAGTGTTGAGGGCAGTGCCCGGATGTCCTTCAACTTCTGGCAGAACCGCCTCTTTTAGTAATGATTCGACGGGTTATATAGCGATTGAATCCGATATAAATTTGGACCGAAACGTTCAAATCACTCTTAATTTTAAAACAGTTAACTCGAGAGGACTTTTATTTTATGTATCGAATAGTGACCACTCCTCTCATTTAGCCATTTATCTCGAAGACGGAACACTTAGTCTTCGGGTACAACCGGGCGGTTCGATCCGCACCGAACAACGAACATATAATGACAAACAATGGCATTATATCACCGCTTCTTTTACACCGGAGAGACTCCGATTAGATGTCGACGACATTAACTCATTTACAATCGAAACGACTGAAAGAAATGAAATGACTTTAGGCGACTCCAAAATCATATATTTTGGTGGAATTCCCGCTCAAATCTCTTCTCATCCTAACTTTCCGTCGACAGTTCCGACCACTTTTGTTGGCTGTTTCGGTGACGCAACTGTTAATGAAAAATTCCAAAACTTTGCCGACACTAATAATAGACCGAACGCTTCGCTAACGAATTGTCCCTTAAATGATAACAAGAATTTTGATTTGAATAAACCTGAAGATGAAATTAAAGCTCTGACCGAAGCCGTCAAAACTGATAAACCAGATCCTAATCTTGAAGTAACTTCGAGGGCACCAGTGGTTACTCGACGACCAACAAAACAGCCCCCACCCATTGGACAGTGCAAACTCTCAACTGTTCCGTCCAAAGACGTTACTCCTTCTATTGACAGAGCCGTCCGATTTGGAGACACTCATTGGAGTCGACATGAATTTGTGATTTCCACTGAAGTGGCCAATGGTTTGACTGACGAAAGCGGTTTTCAAATAGAGTTCAAAACTGCATATGAAGAGGGAGTCATCTTTTATGTGACTTCAGCCAATAATATCGATTACGTTAGTCTCTATCTTTTGGAAGCAAAAGTGCACTACGCCTGGGATTGTGGCTCCGGTCGGGCTATTCTTGTGTCAGAGCGCACATATAATGACGATAAATGGCATAAAGTGACGTTCAGTCGGAAGGGACGCAATGGTATTATGCGTATCGATGACGGAAAAGAAGAGTATACAACCGCTTCCGGCGGAAATACTAACTCTTTGAATGTAAAGTCACCCATTTACATCGGTGGTATTCCCGAAGACCTGAGCAAAACGGCTAAAAACAATCTCAGAGGAGTGGAAAAGACTGGATCGCTGTCAGCACATGTTATCACTTCATTCCCGGGTTGTCTCCGAGAATTGAATATTCATGCAAATAAATACGAATTCGGAACTCAAAGTCTTGCATATAATGTGTCCGACTGTACCTCTAATATAGAGTCCGGTTCATTCTTTCATTCAGACGGCGGACATATTCGTCTTTATGACGAGTTTAGAGTCGGTTCACAATTTAATGTCAATTTAGAGATAAAGTCACGAACGCTGTCAGGAATTCTTTTGGCGATCTTCGGACAAACAGATTATCTCATTATATACTTAGACGACGGAAAACTGACTTTTGTTGTGGACAACGGAGCTGTGAGTCAATACATTTTCAATGGGCTCTCAATTACTTTTCAAATGTTTATTAAATTTAGGGACCGATTAACGTAACTTTTAATCCGGACTCCAAATACTACTTCTGTGACGGAGACTGGCATTTGATAGAAGCCAACAAAATCAATAATGTGGTCACTCTAAGTGTCGACAGACAGGGTATGGAACCGGGTATTGGTATTGGAGGCGTTTCGTCTACAGATACAAAGGATCCGCTATATATCGGTGGAGTTCCCGATTCCTTAAGACAAGCGAAAGGATTGGTCGACAATTTCGTGGGCTGTTTACGAGTTCTTGTAATGAATAGTCGTCGCCATTCACTCAGTCATTCTCGAGTTGAAGGTCACGTCACTCTTAATACCTGTTCTACGCTCTGAACAATAGATTAAAACAATAAAAGACTTTTAGTCCACAAATTTCTAAAATTATTCTTTAAATCGTTTCTAAAATTTTGATTTCGTTTATTATTTGCTCCACTTTTGAGACGAATCTAAAATCGAGGAAAGTTTTGGTAGTTTTATTCGATTGGAAATTCCTTTATTGAAAGCCTTACACTATTTGTATGTTTTTCAATACATAATAAATTTAATGAGCATTGATTTGGTGTGAAGTGAATCACATTTTTTTTATATATAATTCACATAAGAATAAGTGACTTCAAAAAATTCATAATAGACTCAAATACGAACTTATTGTGTAGATTCTGATCCCGGATCGAAGAGTAGAGCCAATAGCTCTTTATTCATCCCTTTATATATATTATTCTGAAAGAGGAACTGATAATATGCAGGGATGGTCTACATAACAGCTATATATTACTGTATATTACTTTATAGAATTTTACGCTTCGATGATCTCTATTGAGGCCAATATATGTGATATATAAGTGATGAGCATTTTATCAGTCAATACAAAGATTCTATTGTTATCCACTCATGCGGTTAAATAAGATCTTAATAGAGGGTCAAAAAGGCCAATACATGTGACTGTAGTCACTATCCTTACAATCGCTACCATTCTATTCAAAAAACTCATTCAATCAGTTGAGGTGAAAGTGTATCAGCTCTGACTCTATTTCTCAAATTCATGCTTTTATATGACCCCACTCTTCGCCACTTCAATACTTATATACTTTATTTGTTATTCATTTATTAAATTCAGAAAAATTATAATTATATCGACGAATAGAAAAAATTGTGTGAAAATTGACTTAACTTTTAAAAAGGAACATGCTAATATAATAATGTTCATTAAATAATGATTCATAAAATCAATGAATTTATATTAATTACTATTTGGAGTATAATTTTTAAACAAAAGTTAGTCATTGAAACAGTTTTTCAGACAACATAACTGTCTTTCAAAATGATCAAGATTATTTCTAATCAATTTGACTTTAAAAATAAAATTCACAAAATATCAAATAAAATATTATTTATTATCAAGCTATTTTAACAAAGCTTAAAAAAAATTTCCAATTGTTTATTATAGCCTCACCTTGTTGTTTACTTTGTAATTTATCTTGTTAATTACTTTGTTACAAATCTATAAGTATTTGAAAATATAGCGATAAATGAATTATAGAAACACTAAAACTCAAATTAAGGAGAATTTCTCTTTACTTTTGAGACCAATTTTAATGTGAGGGTTCAGTCAATTTAAGCATGGACATCCCTGTTTAAATATAATCCATCATTACTTTTGATGAATGCCTCAGCGATGGATGGAAAGGGATGGGAATGGATACCAATGAAAAACATACTCATATGAAATGCATAACTAAACTCAAATTCACTTCTATTTATATTTAGTTTAATTTGCTTTTAATATAACAAGAAGTTTATGAAACTCAACCGAAACATTTTTCTATAAAAATATTAGACTATATTTGAAGTGACTATAAATTTATGAAAATTAACTATTAATTCAATATATTTTAAATGGGATTATTATTACGGGATATTAATATATCACTTAAATATTTGGCGATTAATCTAAAATTTTTTTGACTATTGCTTTGAGAGGTGAAACTACAAGCAAAATATGTGCAAGCACATTTTTGAAAATATCTGTTCACATTTGAGTCAGTTGTTGTAATTCATTTTTTTTATTTCATTTATTTCAAAAAAATTTGAGTTTTAATTTAAAAGAAATATAATTTTTTAAAATTGTTTTATTTAAAATTTAATTAAAGATATAATTAAAGTATTGTTTATTTAAAATTAAGTTTTAAACCGTTTTTTATTTATTGATAATAATTATTAAACAAATATAAATAAATGTTTAATAAATCTTAATAATGATAATATTAATAATACAAATGAGTGTATTTATTATATAATAAAGCAAGGTTAAATAACTAGTTAAATTAAGTACATTTTTCATAACATAGTTATCAATTACTATAAAAGAGAATTTGAAACAATTTCCTCCTTAAATATATTTTCCGATTAAATCAAATCCTTGAGTGAAATAATAACTGAAATCAATAGAAAGAAAGAATGTAAACGACTTTTAGACTACAGTTCCCAAAGTGTTGGTCTCTTATAATAAATCTAAACCTTTAAAAACCAAATTAATATTATTTACTTTAAGAATAAAAAGAATTTTATGATTAAAGGCTGAGTATATAATTGATTCAATTTAATCAAAGATAGTTCTCTGGTTTAGTGATGATGGATGAAAGACTACTGGAAACCAATGAGAGCCCTTTAGAGCCCTTTAGAACAACGCAACTCCTCTTTACTATTAGAAGAGAGTTGATTGAAGTATAGCAACAGTTACCGACCCTATCGTTTGGCTCTCAATTCAATAAACTTGCAATTAATTCGGTATAAAAAGAAAACCCAAATTATTTAATGATGTGATTAACCCATAAATCGCTAAAAATGAGTGAAATTAAAGATTTAAACAACGATGCAATCAATTGTAAGCCAAAGACAGTTCCAAGTATTGGAAATTCTAACTCTTCATCTCAACTGAATCTTTCAATTGATAATAAAATGTCATCTTTTCCACAATCGATATCTACTCCAGTAATGAACACATTTAATAACAATTCGAGAAAGATTTCCAACATTACAATTGTGAGATCAGAACAAAATATCGGACAGACTTTTGTTCCTGAGTCTGATCGCGAGACCTGGAATAAAAAACTCGACTTTTTATTATCTGTGATTGGATTTGCTGTCGATCTCTCCAACGGTATATTATTTTAATAACATTTTATTCAGTTTTTAATTTAAATTAAATTAAATTGAAAGTTTGGCGATTCCCTTATCTATGCTTCAAAAATGGTGGTGGTAAGTTTATTAAATAAATACTATATTTTCTACTTCTAATCAAAACCAAAACAAATTAACTATACTTTACTACAAAACGATATAATATAAACAAAAGTTATTTAAAAAGTAGTTTATTTTGAAAGCTTTAGATTTTATTTAATTGGGAACTCATTAATATATAAATTCTTTCGTATTCTTAAAGAGTTTAACAAAATGTTTATAAATTAAGGTTTTCCTAAAAAACTAATTGAAATTTTTTCGACTATAAATTAGTAAATTAGTTGTCATCAACAGAAAACTGCTCTTGGCATTTCTCTCTCTTTCTCCCTCCCCCCTCTCTCTCTCTCTCTCTCTCTCTCCCTCCTTCCCTCCCTCCCCTCTCTCTCTCCACATTCATATTATGGCTAATTTGTAGGAATATTATGAAGTATATATAAGATTCTCTAAATTCTTATGAAATATTTGAATGTTTTTTAGGAGCGTTTCTTATTCCATACCTAATTATGTTAGCCGTTGGAGGTATTCCTCTATTTTTCATGGAATTGGCGTTAGGACAGTATCATCGTAAAGGTGCCATCACTTGTTGGGGAAGAATAGTTCCGTTGTTCAAAGGTTTGTATTGACATATTTAGACCATTAGTGATCTTAATTTACGACTCAATACATTTACTAATTGAATATCAATTCTTAACATTTTTAACATTAAACTAATTTTTATATAATTTCGTTTCAATTATTTAAAATTATCCAAAGTTTTTATTTTCTAAAACTCTGAATACAATTAATATTTGTATAATTTTTTAGTTTCAGAGGTTATTATTAAATTTGAGCCCAAAAATTGTGTTAATAAAAAAAGCATTTAAGTTAAACTATGGAAATATTTGCTTGGAGATATATAAGCTTGCATAATTTTTAGCCCTTCTTTAATTATTAAGTAAAATAATTGATTTAAAATTTATGGTAATTTGAAATGTTATTATTAAAATATTATTAGTAAACAATAAAATTAAATAAATATCAATAGTTTTAAATATATGAGAGACTATAGATAATACTTAAAACAAGTTATTTTTATGATGTAAAGTAATTCTATTAAATGGTTCCTAACATTGATAATCAATTTTCGTCAACAATTTTAATCAATTGTGAGCGGAGGCCAACTCTGAACAAAATATGTAATAATAATAATAATAATAATTTATCAATACTTTTGATGACATGTTTTTTTTATTTTGATACAAATATAAGTTTTGCACTATTATTATGAGAATTTCTTTTTAACCTTTTATATCATTAAAACTATAGAATAATTAAAAAAATAATTTATTCATTACTCCATATAATGAACATACAAAACATAAATTAGAAATCAATTAAATATTTTCTGCATTTAACTAAAGATTTGTCTAAAATATATACAACAATATAATACTTAAATTTTAGTATAATATGAGCGACAAATTAATTCACAATAAGTTTAGTATAGAAATTAGTCTCGTTATAACTTTATTCTTAAAATGAATTATTTTAATATAATATTGCAGGATAATTCTAATATTTTATGATAAAATCACAAATAAAATAATGAATAACAAATATAAAGTGATTTTTTATATTTTAAAGTATAAAAAGTTGTCATAATAATCACCATGGCTAATTTGATTTAAGTTTAATTTAATCAAATTTAATAAAATAATACTTTTATTAACTGATAGTAAAAATTAATTGATTTTGAATTAATGGCTTATTTTGATTAATATTCAGGTGTCGGCTATTCTGTTGTTTTGATAGCATTTTATGTAGACTTTTATTACAACGTAATAATTGCCTGGGCACTTCATTTCTTCCTGAGCTCGTTTTCTACGGAATTACCCTGGACCAAATGCAGTAACTTATGGAATACTGATGATTGCTATGAATTAATGAATGACGACATATTCAACAATTTAACTGATTCGGTATTCACAAGAAACTCATCAAGGAAGAAATCTGCCGCATCCGAATACTTCAAGTAATTTCATTTAATTAATTATTTCGTTTATTTTTAAAATCACTTAAAACTGTAAAAAGGGAACAGATTTTAAAATTTGATTTACTTTTCAATTACTTAATTTTAAACAAATCTGTGAATAATTTTATTATTAATATTTAAAAGAATTTCTCTAAAATGAGTTGAGTTTATATAAATTTTAATCATAGAATATGTTTCAAGTTTTCAATATTTCAAAAGAAATTTTAACAAAAATTTGAATTTTGATGAAAAAATTCAATATTTGACAAAATATTTCGAGAGATTTGAGTGAAGAATAAGTGAGAAAAGAGTCAAACATTGAGGAGAGAGTTAACCACAAGTGACTGACATCGCAATTGGATTTTCTCTTCAATAAATATAGGATTTCTTATATACACAGATATATGAATGCATATAAAAGTATTGAACAGAAGTGAATGTTTAACGACAGTCCCATGTAATGAGTCTTTCTTTCACTTGATTTCATAACACAATCGCATCGCATGTAAGCGAAACCATTTGTCAATTGCTGACCAAAATTCTAGTGGTTGTAATAAATTTGATGACAACCTATTTCTTGCATCCGTGGCTATTACTTCACTTAATTCTCAATTTTCTTATTCTTTCATTAACTGAATTATTCGATCGCAACAAATATTCATTTCGGGATTCAATTCAAAACTCATTTAATTATAATTCTATTGTTATTAAAAACAAATCATTTTAGAGAAAACATTTCATAACATTTTAATTAAGTTTCAATTCAGTCATTAATACTCATTCGATGAAGTGTAAGAATTTTAGTATTTCATGAAAAATATGTGTAAGGCCAAATTGGCCAATTGGAAAATAAACCCCTTAGAATTATGAAATAGCCCTCTACTAAAATTTGTCATGCTCATTGAGCATTTATAGTTATCTTTTTTCAGCTATTTTTTTCAAATTAACAAATTTTGTACTAAATTTTTTAAAATAGTGTTTTTAGGGTTAAAATACACAAAATAATGCATTTTTAGAAGATTTTGAAAACTATATATTTGTTGAAATATTCTGTTCGGAGAGTAAAGTAATAAACGGAAAACTTTGAAATAAACAAATAAGTGCTTCTCTTCCCTTATATTCTATTCAATCAATGTTTGGGAATAAACAAGAGATTACTTATGCTTTCATAGACTTTTGTTCGAAATCTATTAATTCGAAAATTTATATATAAATAAAACACCCTGGAGTTTTCCCATTCATCAATATTGTCTAGGTACCCTTAATAAACATGGTCAAATAATTTTAAATAATAGAAAATTTACTTTTTTAATGTAATTTTATGTCATAAATAAAAGTCGAGTAAAAGAAAAATTTATTTGAATATCGAATATTTAGACAAATTTTGTTTAAAAATATCCTGGACATGTTTCTTTGAGAAATATGCTTTTTGTAACTTAGAATAACCAAAAAAGCTGTGATTCCCAATTCAGAGAACATTGTAGGCTATTTTATTTATATTTACGCTTTCGAACCACAAATCTTCTATTACTGCTGTTTCTCTTATTTTACAATTAGCCTCAAATGCAGGAAAGGGTTCATTTGGCCCTCATTTGCTCGGATTAAGATTTTATAACATTTTCTACAATATTTTGACGATTAAATTATTGGAGTTTTTTTGAAAAGAATTTTATTTGAAATTAGTGTTCAGACAATTAAATATTTAAATTTCGATTAAATGAAAAATAATTTTTAGTCAATATTTTTTATAAGAAAAAGATGCTAGTACATTTATTTTTGTGAAATATACAAATAATTTAAATATTTTAAGAAAATCTCAGATAACGACATACTTTATAATTGATATATAGAGGGATATATAATTTGTTTTAATATTTTTCAGCCGTGGATTTCTTCAGTTTCATCAGAGCACTGGAATTAATAACTTGGGAACAATCAGATATGAGATTGTCCTCAGTTTGTTTGCAGTTTATGTAATTTGTTATTTCAGGTAAAATATCTCAAAACAAATAGTTTTCAATTTTTTAAAAAAATTCTTTTTGTTTGAGTTTAGTCTTTGGAAAGGAATTTCAACTTCAGGTCAGAACTGATACTTTTCAAAGAAATTTATTATTTTAAATATATTTTTAGAATAAAAATCAACACTAAAATGGATTTAAACTAATGTTTTTACTCAAACATATTTTTCTTTAATAAACTTTTAAGAAATGAGCAAAAGAAACGTTACTCGCAATGAATTAATTCTAATTTTAATGGTTTCAAAAGCTCTCATTTTTTATCAAAAATTTAATGAGAGCTCCAATACAAGAATATATTTTCTCTCGATTCTAATCACATTTCCTATAAAAGTTAGTTTCTTTTTATCAAATTCATTAAAAAAATTTCATGAATTTTATTAAAATCAAATTTAAATAATTAATAAAAATCTTTTGTAGTGACGACTCTTTTTTTTAATAAATACTTATTTAGGTATTACTACTGACAAACTATTTTTTTTACTAAAACATAGAGAATAGTAGTATAGAGATGTAGTGATGATCAAAATCAAAGAATCGGTGGACCCCTACTAAAATTTGCAATGATAATTTTAAAAAAATAAATTTCTAACAAATAATTGTTTTACACTAAAATCAACATTTATTTCGAACATCTCAACATCTATTTCGATTTTATTGTTGGATCTCAAATCATATTTCGAACTTTGAAATAATTATTTCGATTTTCCTTTAATAATAATAATGAATAACTTTGACCGACTCTATCGTCTAATCAGTGCAAAATCAATGCTGTAATACTGCTTATGAAATGTTCTACTCATCGAAACAAACAAAAACATATTGACCACTTTTCTATCCGACCACTAATTCTCGGGATTTTAACCCCCGAAATTAAAATTTTTACCGAAATTTATAATTATATCAAAAGTTTGCTTCAGTGAATTTTGATGCAAAAATCCCGAGAATTTGTATAGAAATAGTATTTCTTCAGTAAATATAAGATTAATAATGCATTTAATGACTTGTATTACAAGTATTGAAGTAATAAGAATAGGTCTGTGAATGAATTTTCGTTTCTTCTTTGACTCATCGTTTGTATAATGACTGAAAGACAAACCAATTCTATACAAATAATTGTCTAATGTTTTAAGACAGACTTCTTCCGGCAATAATTTATTCAAATCTAATGACTCCATTGATTATAATTATCTAATTAAAAGTATATTTTGATTAACAATGAAAATATTTCTTAAATAATATAAAAGAAAAATTAATTCTTACTTTTAAAAGACAACTATTATTATTGTTGTGAATATTATGCTTATTATAAGAAATATTTAAACAAAATATTCATAACAATAATAAATTATTATTTTATAGATAATACTTAAAAAATTAGATCAATGAAAAAAAATGAAAGAAAATAGTCATAAAAATAAATTTTATGCATAAATATTATTTTATTATATTATAACTTATAATTTATAAGTCAATAAGTTTATTAAACAGTAATCTATAAATTTTTATTTAAATGATTAAAATTCGAAAAAAGCAGTCATTAAATAATAAAAATACATAACAATAACAACTTATTTTCATATTTTTTGTTTAATTATCTAATTTATTATGAAATTATTTGTTTTGAAAAAAAAGTTTTTTTTTTAAATATTTAAAACGAAAACTACTAATACTAAATAGTTATTATCTAAACTAATTTTAATTACATTATGTTTCAATTAATTGGATTTGTTCTTGATGTTTTGATAAATTTCAAAAACAATACTGCATGCAATTAAATAATCTATAAAAAAATATAACATAAATTACAAATACAGTTTTTATACTCAAGCCTAGACTCATTTGATAACTTTTGAAGTTATTAATAGTGAAGAGTTTACGAAAGCAAAACCAAAATTTTAATGTTTAAATCTCTTAAATCATATCTTGAAACAATAAAATGAAGTTTACAATGAATCAAAATAATTTGTATCATGCTCACTTTGTATTTTACAAACAATCGCCTTAAACTTGTTCCTCTAATTCTCTGATTTGAATTATTACAGACAAATATTTAAATTAATATTTTAAATGATTTCTCTGTCTCTGAATTGACTGAAGAGGCGTTTAGTATAACAAACAAATAGATAATAATTGTAATAAGAAATGCATAAAATATAATAAATTTGATAATAAAATTCATTGGCTTAAAGACAGTCATACAGATAACATGTATATAAAATAACGGCTAACAAACAAAAGAATAACCAAAACTTAAGCATTTATTTTGACCAAAACTTTGAATTGTATTCATTTATCTCTATGTGAAGTTAATTCATTGACTCAATGGTGTAATGAATGAGTGTTGACTCAATTTCTTCATTTTCACCAAATTATAAAGAATATTAAATTTGGGATTTCATAGATGACATTCCCTGGAAATAGAGCTCTTGTCATATAAATCACTGAATTAAGTATCATGTTAAATATCAAGAGGGTTTTCTATGAATTAAAAGAGACAAGTTTGAATGAAAGACGGGTCCTTTTGAGAAGTGCCAACAATTCGTTTTTGTCAATTATTCCAATTTGTATGGGTGTATTCTGTCCCGATATCATTTGAAAGGGATGGAAAAATTGTGCTTCAATTCGGTGTAAGTAAATCGATATACATTTGTATACGATGTATATTTAGAAGCAAGATTCATTATTGTGAGTATTAACTCGAAAATATTGTGAAGTGGATTATGATTCCAAGAATAGGTGGAATGTCTATTGTCCTTTGAATAAGAATAGTATTTCATCGATAAATATGAGATTAATAATACATTTAATTTCTTGTATTACAAATATTTAACTCATAGGAATATGTTTGCCAATGAATTTTTGCTAATTACATTAATGTCATATAGATATAATGTGATAACAATAAAGTATATTAAATTAATTTTATGTTTTTATTTAATACATTAAATTTCTGTCAATTATTATTTTTATTGGAGATAATGTCGTTTTATAAAAATAGGTTTAATAATAGTTATCTATTTTATGATAAGTATTATTTTAAATGTATTCCAAAAACTAATGGTTGACTCAAACTTCAAAATATTGCATAAAAATCATTATAAAAATAATTCTAATAAAATTTTCCTTAAAATAATTATAATATATTTCTTTGATATAAATATTATATATTTTGAGAAAAAAAATTAAAAGAAGTTAATTAGGTCTAAATAAATTATAACCATGGTAATAATAGTTTTTGAAAAATTACTAAATATTTTATTTACTGTATGTAATTTTAAAAACAATTGATATGATTTATATTAATATTTGTCGCACACGTCCTCTCTATTTTCAATGATATTTTGCAATATTTTAAAGATTATTTAAACTCAAAGATCGCTATTAGAGGTATTCATGTGTCAGTTTGAGTGAACTGATCTCTCCCTGAGTTAATTTCTTATTAATAGATTATATAGTGGAAAGTTTATTGTGACTTTACTCAGATTAATATTTACTTATACCTTGCAAAATTTAACTGAAATAGAGAATACTCTGATAGGTTATCTAGGTAACATTTGGTAAAATTCACAGAAGCGTTATATATAAATAGAATAAGAATTGAGTTGTAATTCAATAAAAAAAACTTAATTTAGAATTAATTGTTTACTTTATAATAAAAAAAATGAATAAAACGCTATTCTTTTCAACTCTGGTCTGCATTTTCTGTTTGAGTGCATCACAATTCCTGTACGATAGTGAAGACGGACCACAACCCGGACCCGAAGCCGACAGATGTCTGAATAATAGCAGTGATATCACAGTTTATGGTTGTTTAGCCCCTGGTTTTAAGCGATGGGAATTAAATGAGACTAATCCTGAGTCGGATTTGCACCGATTTTGTTGTTTTATCTATGATTTTGTCGAGTGTACCAGAATTTCAGTCGATGAGGTATTTCTTGAAATATTACCTAGATTAAAATATTAAATATTTTTTCTTAAAGGTACGTCGCTGTCCAATTGAAGGAAGAGGTGCTACACATGAGTTCTTATACCAATGGGAAGCCTTTTGGGCAAAAGGAAAATGTGTGAAACACCCACGTAAAACTGAAAAGTGCATTAAACTTGACTAAATTTAACTTGTTGATATAAATCATATAATAGTAATTGTATGAAAAAGTTTACAAATATTAAAATAAAAATTTAAATTAATTTTTGTATTTACTTTATATTATATGAAAAAATATTTATTTAGAATAAAATTAAATAGAGCTCGGTTGTTATACTGTTCATTTTATAAGGAGTAACAACCTTTTGATTAATTACAAGTTTATGCTATAAAGGTTTCATGCATTTACGCCATTAGATGTTAAATGACCACATCTAATGTCAAAATGATCATAAGTGGTTTTATCTGCTAAAAATATAGAATAAATTTAATACAGGTATTTTTATTTATCTATAAACTAAATTGCTCATGGCTACACATAATTATTGTGTCAGAGGAATACTTTTTTATCAAATATTATTAAATGAAATTACAGTTAAATTTGATTACAAAAAAAATCAAAAGGGCGTTAAAAAATATAAAATTTATTTATCATTATTTAAAAATTTAATATTTCTTTATTATAAGAAATTGGATATTCATAAACATTCATTAAAATGGTATAGTTTTACATCCTGTTATTATTATAAAAGTAGTGTATTTGTTAGTAGTATTAACTTTTTTGTTATATCTCTCTTTATTTTCACTTAATATTCATTCTAATCAGTGTTTTTAAACATGCACAGTTTGTCTAATAAAATTTTCTAGTTCAAATTGAGTTTTAATAATTATTCTAATAATTTCAAATTAAATCTTTTCATTATAACCAAAAAATGAATAAAAAGCTATTATTTTCAACATTGGTCTGCATTTTCTGTATGAGTGCCTCACAATTCTTATACTATAGAATAGACGAACCACAACCCGGACCCGAAACCGACAAATGCCTTAAACATATGAAAGATATAACCCTTTATGGTTGCTTAGATCCTGGTATACAGAGATGGCACGTAAATGAAACTAATCATAAGTCTTATTTACACCGATTTTGTTGTTTTATCTATGATTTTGTCGACTGTACCAGAATTTCTGTCGATGAGATATTTATTAAAAAATAACCTAGATTAATATATTAAATAATTATTTTTAAAGGCTGGTCGCTGTTCAGATGAAGGAATAGGTGCTACACATGAGTTCTTATTCCAATGGGAATTTTTTTGGGCAAATGGAAAATGTGAGAAACACCCACGTAAAACTGAAAAGTGCATTAAACCTGACTAAATTTAATTAGTTGATATAAGTCTTTTAACAATAATTGAGTGAAAACGTCTAAAAATAATAAAATAAAACTTTAAACTAATTTTTATATTTAATTATCATTATATGAAGAATTTAAAAGAATCAATTTATATTTAAAATAAAATTAAATAGATCTTTGTGCTTGTATTGTTCTTTTTGTTAAGGTTAACAACCTTTAGATTAATTTCAAGTTTAAGCTATAAAGGTTTCTTAATATTTCAAAGGAATTTTCAATATTTTTCAGTTTTAAACAACTTTTAAGTTCACCTTAAGAAGTGCTGTGAATACTATACGGAACCCAAGAAATGTGTTCACATTTAGGGTTTTTTCACATTAAAATACGGAGGTTTTTCAAAATAAGAGTTTTTTATAATGTATTTTGAATACAAGTGATCCGTGTCTCAGATTTTTGTTCATATTAAGAGTTTTTTCACATAAAGAGTGTTTCACAATTGGGGTGTTTAGTGTATGTTTAAAAAAAATTTATTTAAACATCAGAAATAATTATAATGATAGTTTATATGACAATTTATATTTGGTAAATAAACTTGGATTCCATTAAAGTGAAAATAAAATATAAATTTCATTAATAAAATTTAGCAGTATTAAATTTGCTTGGAGAAATATGTCAGAAAATAATTCAACAAATTTTTAAATTTTTTAAAAATTTATTAAAAACTATCTTGTTCTTTGTAAACATTTAGACTTTAATATTTGTATTTTAACATTATCTATTTATGATAATAATCCTAAAAATGATAAAATCCATAATTGAAGGAAATTACCAAATTTGCCAATAATACATCAAAATTAATAAAATTACTGTAACGTTACATGGTTTTTTAAAATTTCCTTGTAATTTTCATCCATTGTATTAGTAAAGCCAAAAAAGTAAATACAATCATATTTAATATAACAAAAAATATAAAAAATAATATTGAACATTTTTTTGCAACTTATTTTCAAATTGAAACTTAATACCATCGCCTCGTAAATCTAGAAAAAAATAGTTAAGTTTGAATAATAAAATAAATTAAATTATTTAAATTAATTATTATTATTATATTGATTTCAAGAAAGAACTAATTATTAAAGAATAAATAAATAGTTGTTTATTTTCATGAAATAGTTATTATTGAAGTTGTGATAAAAGACAAAATAGTTGCGAAAAATAGTTGTGAAAAAATCAATTATTATTATTACAATTAACTACAAAATACTTTTTAAGGTTCGGCTCTTCAAATCTGAGACGTCTGTCGGTTAATAATTCAGTCATTTCTTTATTATCATTGAATTCACGAATAAATCGTTTGATACGATTTATTTTGGTTCCTTTCCTTTAGGCATTAGTTTTATATAAATCAAATCACAATTGAATCACAATAGAGTGGGCTATAGTACAATGACTATTTAAGATTAGTTTATTACATAAATAATACATTTTATTTACATTTCAGTTAAATCCCTCCAAAATACAGTTATTTTTGGTTTTTCCTAAAATAGTTGTGAACCCTTTAAATAGTTAATTATAGTTGTGATAAAAATCTCACAAAATTACCCTTACTATGTGATTCTAAATAAAGAACCAGAACAGATACTAAACCTGGTCATTGTATCACTAACTATAAAAATAGTTGCGATAGTCGTTTATGAATTCTTTAGCCATTACACTCGTGAGAGCAAAATTTAAGTAGTACCCTTACCCTACAATATTGTGCACCGGCTTTCCGGCTGACCCTGCATTTATTAATACAATATATATTTATCATATAATCAAATATTATGATTAAAAGGATTAATGTATTTTATACTAAAATATTCTATAGTAGATTTGATTCTACTTGCACTTTATGTTTTCCTTTTATATTAGCAAAATGAATATTTATCCAAAATCTAAAAAATAATTAAACTCAATATATTTATAATTAAATTCAATATATAAGGTATAATTAGCAAATGGAATTGCCCTTTTTGAGGGCCCTTTTTTACTTCTCCTAAATATCATTACCTAATTTATTAAAAAAATAAACCCTTTAATAATTATTTGTATTGAAAATGATTCACTCTTGCTAAACGTTGTTTCATGGTAAAAACTCTATTATATTAAAAATAAGTACTGACCGATGACTATCAATAGTGTCTGGAAAAGTAAATAAAATATTCATTCATTCATTATATAGTTTTTATACGAATGGAATTTTAATTTTCCACATAATTTATAATTGAAATCTTTACTTGTTCATATGTTAGAGCTCGCATTTTAAATATTCCTATCCCTAATAATAGTACATCCATTCTATCAGATTAATTTATATTTTACCTCCTAGGAAATGTATTCTTATATTGAATATAGACATTTGAGTCTTGCTGTAGGTTTAAGTATTTTCCTAAAAAATGTGAATCTCTTTTTATATTGCCTAAGATAATTTTATAAGTTTATAAGTAATTGACTTGGTAATTTCAAGTAAATATTGTTTTGAATGATAGGACGAAAGTAGTTTTTATTGTAAATAGTTATTTTTTGAATAATTACTAATTTAATTGTATTTTTATTTTAATTATTTGTAGTCATAAGTATTTTTTATATTTTAATAAATTAAAATATAAAAACAAGTAATATAAGAAATCCAAGTTTCATCTTGTTGTAATAAAGGTACTTTTATCTAATACTCAATCTAGCTAGATAAAACGAAGGAAAAATTATTGTTTTATTAATTTTTGAAATAAACTAAGTCAAATTGATTAAAATAGCAACAAGGTTATTAAATAGAAAAAATATTTCATTATCACTATTACTAAAATTATTTGGTAAGTTCATTTAGATTAAAATTTAAAATGTAAATTAAAAATATGGATGAATATTTGCTATATCTTAAATCAGGGCTTCACCTTGATTGCAAAGGGGGTAAAAAATTTTATTATACTTACTGTATGAACAACCATGTTCATTCAATAACCAAGTTTAGTGTTCATAGGGTTCATATAGCTTACGCACAAAATGCAATCAAAGTGAAGCTCTGACTTAGATATATCTGTTATTACGAGTCTATTTTTCTAGATATGATAAAAATTGACAATGTTGTTTAAAACACTGTTGAGTTGCTGGAATAAATTGGGTAATTGTTATCGAGTAAAAATGAAAGTCAAACTGTGGATAAGTTTAAGATTATTTTCATTAATATTTTCCATATTTGGCTGTACTGTACACATATCAACAATAAGCAAGGTCTATTTCTCATATCAGACAATGACCACTATTAAATTCGATACAAAAAAGATATAAATTTACCAGGTATCTCTATCTGCTACGATAAACTACTACAATTGAAAAATGAATTCACAAAAACAACAAATATTGAATACCTTGCAAACTTATCTATAAAAGATAATTTTAACTATTTAAATGAGCAACCAACCATCATGGATAAATGTATTTCATTCAAAACAGATATGAATAAGGGTAAACAATTCATAATGACAAATTGCTCAGACGTAGAAAAACTCACCACGTACATTAATAAAAAATATTATTGTTTTACTGTATTTTCACAACTTGAAAATCAGCAAGATAGTAATTACCTATTTTTGTCAAGATCATTAGTGACATCTGGTGTTCGATATTTTAATTTTATTTACTTAAATATTTTACAAAATATTCTTCAAATCAATAATACTAGGTTAATTATGCGAATTCATGATAGAAAGGAACCTCTATACCACGTTTATAGAACCAAGGACATTGTATTTAATATTACTAAAAATACTGCCTACTTTGTAACCTATGAACAAAGTGTCATTAAATATCTAGCTAAAATAGAGAATTCACTTTGCACTAAAGAGTGCTTGCTTAAATGTAAGCTAAATTATTTTATCATAAAACACAAGAAATATCCTAGAAAATTATTAGCAAGATCAAATCTTAATATGAGCATATCAACAAATAAATTAGAGGTCGATTTTGAGCATGATAAATTTTGTGAATATGAATGTCGTCGAATTGACTGTTATATCGAAGATTTTAGTTTTAAAGTAAGAGAAGACCGAATACCCCCTCAATATCCACCACTTCTTATATTTGAAGCGCCGACACAAACGAAAATTATCTATGAAATCGATCTGAAGATGAAATTCGAGGAATACATATGTCTTATCGCAAGTATTCTTAGTCTTTGGTTTGGATTCTCTATACTTTGGTTTACTAAATATTTGAAATTAATTTTCAAAAAAGTGAACCAATATTTCAATATTAAAATAACGAACAAAACTCTTTTACAAAATGTTAATAAGAATTGTAACCAAATATTTATTATAAATAATTCACAAAATAATAACAACACTATTATTATAAATAAGCCTAAAGTTAGAAATCGTAAAATTGTTTCACAAATAACACCAATTTAATTAATTTTTCAAATTTATCTTGATAATTAATAATGTTTAATTGTCAAATTGTCAATAATATTAAAATAAAATTTTATTTATTTATTTAATGCAACTCATTGTTATATCAATTTGCAGGGATGGCCAATTTCAAAATACCCCCTGGAGCGACTTTTTTCTGAAAACACCCCCCCTTGAAAATTGAAACCTTTAACATTACGTTTATGGACAAGCACTAGGTGTGTTAAGGTTTTCTGGTTTAGGGTGTACACACCCTGAGAAGGTCGAACTTTGGCCATCCCCGGGACCATTTATTCAAATAAAATA
>JAQFZM010000198.1:0-44866 GCA_034695785.1 Galumna obvia
TTTTAATGAACAAAGTAGTGATATTTAGGAGTAGTAAAAAAAGTGCCATGAAAAGTGCCATGAATTCCTATAGCTAGCTAAGACTTAATTAAATGACGAAACAATAATTATTAAACTAATTGTTTAAAAACAATTTATTGAAGAAATTTTTTACACATTTTTGACGAATTAATCATAAAATATGAAAAATTAATAAATTTTAGAAAAATTATTCAATAAAATAACTTTTCTTTAAATTTAAAAAATTGTTGAGAAGAAAGAGAGAGGAAAATCAAATTTGTTTTTAAGTCATTTTAAATCTCAATTAATAAAAAAAAGATTCAGTTTTTGTTAAACTGATCTATACTTTAAAGTTGAAACTCTTCTTTATTCTATTCCTGAGATATAATTTGTTGATTAAAAAGTATTCAACAAAAATAAATTAAAATAAATCAATGAATGAATGAATTAAAGAGAATAAAATGTTTTAATGAAGAAAATCGTTGTTTTGAGTTATTTTTAAATATTTGTTGAATTTGTTGTTAATTAGAAATAAATGAAAAATGACTTTCGATTTATACTTTAATTTGATTTTTAGACAATAAATGAAAAATTGAGAAATAATTAGATAATAATGAAATGACGACAAATAAAAGACATACTCGTAATGATAGCCATCACCCGATTTTTAATTTCATTTTATATTCATTCATAAAATTTGTTTTATATTATATATGGAAATGAGTATAACGTATAGAGAATCAGAGAAAATCAATTAATTATATTAATTAATGGCTAAAAAGTTTGTAATCATTTGTTTTTCTTTAAATTTCACTAAAATTTGTTTACAATCTTATCATTAAAAGCAGCGAATTATCATAAAAAAGACAATTAATTGTTTGTCAATCATTGAAAAACAGTCAAAACAGTCGATCACTTAATTCTATTTATAAAACAAGCGTTCAATCAATCATTAATAGCAATAATAATGATTATTATCATCACATAATGTAATCACTCATTAGTTTTATACTCAATTCTTTACCAAAATTCTCAGTTCATATCAGAAATTGTTAATCAAATTAATAAACTTTAATTAAAAGGCGAGTATATATATATTTATATTTATATATATTATTTATATATATAACATAATATATAACATTAAATACTAAAATTCTTCGTACAAACACTTTGTTTTCTTATAATTAGCGACAAAACAAAACAAAACAGAATTCTTGTATTAATTCCGTTGATAAGAGTTGTGTCACTTGTGTTGTACTTTCACTCTGTCTGTGCCGACAAATACCCTTTAAAAAAATATTTTGTCAAAATTGTCATAATCTCAGGAATGGTTTGCTTCGGATATAATCACTGGATGTGAGACACAATCGATTAACTCGTCATGAAGTTAACGATTAGTTAATACGAGACTCCATTTCTCAACAAATTGTTTATCCAATCAATTCAATCAAAATTAATATTTATTTGGATTAAAAGATCAGAAAATAAAATAAAATATAAATAAATTAAGAAATATTTGAAATTCTATAATAATATATAATATAATATAATCGATATATCGATGAAATGGCAGTCAATATAACGAATCATTTGAATAAAAAAATTGTTGAGAATAGAAGTTCTCTGTATTATTACAAAAAACAATAATCATTTAAAACTCAATTTGATTTAACAATAATTGAAATTAGAATTTCAAATGAAAATAAAACTAATTCACCGAATAATAAACACAATAAAAACTGATTATAAACTTTGATAATAATTACAATAAAACTGTTGTTTTCGAAGCAAACCTTTTCATCTGTTGAACACAAATTGAATAGAAAAGTGAAGAAATTAAATATAAAAAAAAGTTTTTCGTAGAGAAACTCAGTTTTAGTTATGAGTTATGGCATAAAATTAATATAATTAACGGTAAACTATGAGCTAAAAATCAAATCTTAATATCTCTTTGTTTTAAGAAATCATTTTTTTACACTTTTTCTTCTCAAACAATATATTCGTTTAAATATTAGTTTAAAATTTACATAAATTGTGAACTTAAAACCATAGAGTGCTTTATCTTGAGATTCAATCGTTGCTAATAATAAAAACTGTATTTCAGGCATCAGTTCTTTTCCCAGAGTTTATACTTTAGAATAATAGTCACTAAATTTTGAATAGCAAAATGTCTTCGAGTCTTTTTTTGTCAAAAATTTTATAGAAAAAGGCACTAATATTTATATATTAATCTTATATTTGTTTAAGAAATGCATGCATTCAATCAATAAATTAATTTGATTTTGAGTCAAAGGCCGGATTCGATTCCTTCATTCCAAATATCATTAATTATATTACTATAAAAATTACTAACAATTAATTATAAACTAAAGGATTGAAAGCACACGAACTACGGTTTCAGTTCAGTTGGATTTATGCAAATAAGAGGTGTTTTTGTTAACAAGAATTAGATAATTCACCCGAACAACAAATTCGGTTATTTTTTAAAAAGTGGGCTAAAAATCTTTGTTACCAAAAATTGCCCAAAACTTAAGTTAACTCTAATTTGTTTAATTAGATGTAAATCTCTGTACAGTTATGTATAAAAACAATGAGAAAATAGCAGTGAAAACAAAAATAACAGAAAAATTATATAATATATAATAATATAATAATTAATAAATTTTATAAATAATATAATAATGATATCAATAGAAGTAAAGATTAAAAGAAAAAATTAAAGGAAAAGTTATTTATAAAAAGAGAAAATAACTAAAAAAAGAAACGTCTGATTAAATACTGCGATAAATAGATAAAAGTATTGAGAAATAAACGATGATTTCAATTATGCATAAAATGATGCATAAAATGAATCGATTCTAAGTTCAATCCAAATGAGTCTCTGATCTGTTATCGGCGATACATTTTCTCCGTTTGTTTTTCATTTGTTTAACAACAGTTTTAAATCAATGAAAATACGTACAGATTATGACTTTCATCAATGGGTTAACCCCTGTCTTAATCCTTTGCGTTTATAAATTGTGAAGTAAATAAAAATGAGACACAATTATCGAAATAACAGATCATAAGTTTTTAAATGTCAATCGAAAAAAGTTCTTTATGGAGGGGCGGGAACTCTATGTGTGGCGATGCTCTTCGGAATTTGGAGAGGGCTTCCATATGAAGCATATTTAACTCTCGCAGAAGCGGTAATTTATTGATGAGAGCGTCGAAAACAGTGACATCTCCTTTGAATGGCTTCATATGAGTTCGACTCAATTCGAATCGAAGCGCTTTTACTATCGCCTGATTTAGTCGTTGAATGTCGACAATGCCTTTCAATCCGTGACGGTCTGAACAATTCAATACAAAACATATAATTATTGACATTTTTTTAATTAAAAATAATGAGATTAACAGACCAGGAGATATTAAGGCATAGGCAGAGAAAAGCGCCAGTTCTGATTCCGTCAGTTTCATATCGGCAATACTTTCGGCCAAATCAAACGATTGGTTCACTAGTTTTGATTCAGTTATGTCTGCTTTTGGGGTAAAACAATCAAATTAGTGATAAAGTTTACAAATAAATGTGTTGTCATGCGATTGATGTCAAACCTTGTGTGAGGAATGCATCCCTTGGCATAAGTCCGTCGCCAAACAATACTTGTTTTGTGGTTACATCAAAATATCTACTCATCCGAAGACAACATAATTCAAAACTACCTGTAATTTCATAAACCGATAAAAAAACATTAGAAAACTAGAATTGTTTTATTGTTTTTGAGGGCTGACCAGCTTTGAGGAGAACTATTTGGTCGTCTTGAGATAATTTCATGAATCCGGGAACCATTTTGGCGAACTCTATGATTTGTTGAATGACATTTGTTAGTCTTGTGGCGCATTCGAGCCATAAGTCTTCGTGAGACTGATTTCCAAAAAATAGTAATAAAAATATTTTAGTAATGATTTCTGATTGCAATCAATGAAAAAAATATGTAAATTATGACAAAATTAGTGAAGACTCACAAGATTTTTGAAATAAATGATACGATTTGTGTCCTGTGGTTTCCTCATCATATCTACTATCTGTTCAGTTGTACACAAACAGGTTCTCGCGTGAGCTTCAGATACAGTCTTCGCCAATAATTCTATTTTAAAATTCAATTTAAAATTAAAATAAATTTTTATCGAATAAATCGCCGAAAATGTTTTCAAAAGGGTTTTCAATATTAGATAAAAGAATAGGAAATTCTAGAAAAAATCCGACAGAAATTGATTATCTCATCAGAAGAGGTGATGATATGTAACGAAAAAAAGGATTTCAGTAAAAATGTGCTAAAAATGCGAACCTAAATGTGAATTATTAATGATAGTATTGGGCGACACAGTTGTCGACAGCAAACCGTTTGTGTCCGGTATAGCGTCGATGGGCTGTCTCTGATCGAAGGTAGTGCTATCAACAAAGTCGGTGGTGGCTGAGGACAGGTCGAAAGTGGCCATTCCTTGCGGTGTATATGTATAAACAGAGGGCGTATACTTTTCTGTATATACATTGAGGTCACCGTTTGTGTTGTACGGTGTGTACCTAAATTTAAAACAACCCGGATATAAGACATACATAAAGACACACTTATGCTGTACAAAGTTATGTTCTTTTCTAAGCCTGAGATTTGTTTTGCCTCTAAAGTTAATCTTAAGCTTTAAATAAAAGCCAAATGTTTTGATTCCCAATATTTTAACAAATGATTGGAAAAACAAAACAGCGATCAAAAGGACAATAAAAATAACTATTAATTCCGTTGTCTTCACTAATAGGAAGGATAGGATCCGATTTGAATATTTAATCGCAATATTATCTGCGATGTACTGACGATGTCCTGAATTATATTTATAAACCAATCATCGAATTAATAGTTTTAAAATTCAATATTTGCCGATATTTGCGGAAATCCTCAGACAATCATTGATTTATAGAACTCTATTTCTCTAATTTGAACTAATTTTTATCACTTTTTCACTCTTCAAACAAAATAATTATCAAATGACTAAAACAGGGATTAATTCTGATATTAGTCTTGAATTTTAATCTGTTATGAAAACAGAACTGACCCGTTAGTGATGGCGTTGTAGGGCACGAGTTGGCTCGAAGAGGACGGCTGTTGTGGCTGTTGTTCCAAAACAGAGCTATCGGGAGATGTTTCCGAAGATGTTTGTGAAGGATAATTGGATGCAACGGTGGTGGGTGTCGACGGTTGACCGCCGTTTGTCGTTTGTCCGGATGGACGGACTAGTTGTGCCCTATGGAACCGGACCTCGTCTTCCACTTTTTCTCTTTGCTTTTTAGACATTCGCCCAAATTTCACAGCTTTTCATTGAAAGTTCATTTAATTAATTAAATAAATTATAGATAAAAATCTTTAAAAATGCATTCAATTCGAAACAAAAGAATAGTTTTTTTGTTAAACAAATTGTTTGAAAATATAAGATAACATACCGTCTCTCGACATCCCTAATGCCAGACATTTTTGTAATCTGCAATATTGACATCTATTCCTATTAACTCTGTCAACGACACAGTTCTTCTGTCGCGGGCACTGGTAGTTAACGACACTTGACTGACTCCTCCTGAAAAAGCCCTACAAAACATTGCAATAAATTATTTTATCGATTAATGAATTAAAGAGTCAAATATTGGACTAATTAATATCGATCGGATCCATACCTTACAGCCCTCGCATGTAATAACTCCGTAATGAACTCCGGATGACTTATCGCCGCATACTTTGCACGGAATTATTTCTATTTGTGCTGTAATTAGAGACAAATACAAATGTCATTTAGCTTTCAATTGAAACAAATATTTTTAAGGAAAAAAATAATAATTCGTCGAAAATTTTCTTCCGATAAAACATAAAACGAGGAAATAATCATATTTTCAAACAATAGAACAGTTAATATAAATAAATAACTAATTAAACCTTTGATGGGACCAAAACTATTGGAATACTGAGTGATTCGAGGGTCGAACTCATTGATTAAACTCAAGACATCCATAACAAACATTGAGACAACAATTAAAGTAATCAATTGGTTGAACGAAACAAATAGTTTTTGACAACTTTCTCACTCAAGAATTGAGAGTCGATTGACACTCATTCAGTGTTTCATTTGATGTATTCAATGAACTGACTCTACACTCAATATATAAAGCATTAGAATCCGAGTTCGAGTAAAGTAAAAGATCCTATTTTGTGTCTAAACTTTTAACCTAAAGCTATACTTAAATTTAAAACAAACAAATCCAAGAATTTAGACAAATGTGTGAAAAATCATTGGCCCAACAATACAACTGTGAGCCGGTCCGGGAGTGGGAACTAATCATATTAAAACTTAACACTTAACTATCAAATATCAAATAAAAATCTTATTTTCCAAACCAATAGTACTTTAATATAATTATCGATTTGTGAATACGTTATGATTCTATGAATTATATATTAAACTAATACTCAGTTTATTCCCGATATAATACCAGAAATACTTTTCTTAGACTCAAAGTCACCAAAAGAAGATTTTTCAGTTTTAACACCAAAAACAATACAATAAAATAGCATTTAGTATAAGAAATAATCTCCAAAAATAAACGTAAAACCAAAAGAATAATTATATTCTCAACTCTAAAGAAATGCAGATTAAACTGAATGAACACCAAATGATTGAATACAAAAATAGTTATTTTCAGATTAAGTGTTAAAATATTTCTAAATTCAAACAAATTTGACGTCTTTTTCAAGAAAACTTATCTAAAGGGAATTGACTGCAATTCAGTTATTATTCTTTCAAAACAAAATCATTTTTTTCGACATTAGATTTGAAAAAAAATAATTTTAATGAAATTAATACCAAATTTCATAAATAAAGGAAATTTCTATTTAGAGTTTTCAATATCAACACTAATATCAAACCGACACTAATAGACACAAATAGACAAAAAAAATTAAAAGAAACAGCTTTTCAATTGATAGCCTCCTCCCCCTCCTCACTGACAGCCAAGGACGTTCAATATACTCCGACAGCATCCAGGTAACGAAAACATTAGAGTATATCACAGAGAGATAACACACATTCACATACATTCACCATACATTCACCCTGGTCTAAAATAGATTTGGGATTTGAGCCAAAAGAGTCGGTTCTCTCTCAAGATATCACCGAAACTCGATTTAAAGACTAGAAAATTTGATTATTTGAAAATATTTGTTTTTGCATGGTCATTCTCACACTCAATTTTAAATCGATAAAATGTATTCATTTTTAATATTAAAACGAAGCTCAGGGCAATTCTTTAATCACTTCATATTTATGCGATAAAAATAGGACAGAATGGGGTCAAAAATCATTTACAAATTTATTAAAGAAGAGATATTAACTAATCATATGAGAGGGGTTTCCACACATATTGTTGTCAATCAAAGTATCCGAACCCACCATTAAAACCCTCCTTAGCTACTCTTATATTCTTGGTTAATTCAAATCTTGCTTCTTCATATATTACCCTTGGTGTATTATATTACCTTTCTTTGATTCTCTACTTTAACTTTTATTTAAATTGTACAAGAGCATAAGTTGTTTGTGTATTTTCAGAAAATGTCATTGCTAATAAAAGATTACATAATAATTTATAGTTTCATCCTGGTTGTCGATAAAAACCTAGTAATAGGAATGCGGTAAAAGACGGAACTATATACTACTTTTTAGTGGTGGAGCCGAGAACCGGTTTTAACGTGTTTTTCGTATTAATATATCGAATCTTTTTCTAAGCGTTAGTTTTAAATCTCCAAAAATTGTAAAAAATAATAGTTTTCTGAATATTCGGTCATTTTATTTAGTTTTCAATTCTGTAACACAAGAAGTATTGTTTCCTTGCTTTGCTTTGTCTTGGTCCTTTTATTACTTAACCCAATCAAAGAAATACGATTTCTTAAGCATTGGATCAATTGTTTATAATTTGTCTATTTTTTAAAAGACTACTTCTTTTGGTCTAAACATAAGGTTTTTGTCATATTTTGTGAAATATCTCTACATTTAGTCATAAAATAATAGTAACGTCGAAACAACAAAACTGATGAAGTATTTGATTTGAGATCTCCTTTAAGAGTAGTGTCTGGAAGTGGGCTTAACTTTTAGGAACTCTGCAAATGACTCAAACAATTGACTCGAATGCGAAGTGAATTAAAAACGAATGAAAATTGAATGCATTCTATTCTCGTATTTATTTCTAAAAGAATTAATAAAATGTCAATCAATTAATTGGAGTTCTTTTCAGAAACACTAAACTCGAGATAAGTTACGAAAAGCAATGAATAAAAGTTAGTCTAAAAGAGTAGTGCGAGGGCTATGCCAGGGAAATGTCGGGGAATGCCAGGGCTAACTCGATCCCAGCTATAAGAATAAGAATAAGTTTTGTCGACAATCATCAGGAGTTTGAGAAAAGTGCACAATTGTTGGCTTTTATTATTGCTATTGTGGGAAATGGAGCACTACTACAGCACTACTACAGTATATATTCAGTACATATTTTGTTCGCTCAGCTCATGATCGGTGAAAAGTCGCCAACAAAGTAGGGTTAAGCTTACAATAAAGGACTGAAGCGATTCGCTGGTATTCATACGACACATAAATGTATAAATTGTATGAATCGGTGTTTTTGAGTGTTTGAGTGTTGGCTGCGAACATAGCGAACATCTGCGCATTTCTATTCTCACAAACTGTGAGCGCAGACATACAGAGTCGATGAGGAGTAGGTCACCGAACTCTGGGTCACAGCTATCAAAACTTCCTGTTTTGAGACTTTTTAACCAATACTTATTCGATATTCAAAAATAGTGGACTCTATTAGATATTAAACACAAATTAGACAATCATTTCATAAATAATATTAATTGTTATTAACATCACAACAACTCTTCGACTCAACCATCGAAGGGTTCTCACAATTCTGAGTCACAAAATTAAATTCTTTTCGCAAAAACAAAACCAACAAAAAATTACACCAAAAAACATACAAACCAAAATAAAAATATTTCCGAAACAAGGTTTACCGCTATATCTATAATCACTATTAGCTATTAGCTAGCTCAATTCACTTCTGGTAAATGAAGACATATGACTCTAGGACAAGTACCACAGTTAAAAATGTGATAAGTGTGGGCGGATAGAAGACCAGACTATATTCCATATTATGCCATAAATGTAGTGAAAAAGACAACAAAATTACTTTCAATTAATAAAGAATTTTAAATTCATAAAAGTGTTGACTCTTTTGACTTTTTTAGGGAAACACTACTCCTGTCATAAATGAGTCCATCAATTATACACTCATTAAAAATAAAAGAAAATCACAAAATATTTGATTCATTGAAACGATTTTTTCGAGAATTTTAATGAATTTAATGAACGGGTCATCACTTTTGAGGATTTTAGCCAAAGAAGAGAAGGGAATACCATTTGATTATAACTTACCCTTAATAGATCCCGAAGAAGTCTGTGGCTGTGCGACTTCCACTTTGGTATAATTAGTACTCCACGACATTTAACACAATTGACACCAATTTTGCACTTTTTTAAGGATTATATAAATAAATGATATTTTCGTTGAAAACACAAAACAATAACAAAATTCGGATTAAATTAACGATAAATAATTAGTCCTCAGATTTGGGCTCTTCTGAGGAATGGTTTGACGTTTGGTTTAAATCAGTAGTAATGAATGTAATGACACTAATTTTGGTCATTTGTTTGAACACTTGTTGTGATTTTTTGTGAATTTCTTAAAACAATCACTCGATTTATGTCTTCGCGAATAATGGCTGACAGAAGGAGAGGTCACTTAACGGTAAATCCGTGACCTTATGATGAAGTGATCAGATTTGTTGCTATATTTTCATTGACGGCAGTGTTAGAAGTGATTGAACCGATAGTAATATCATTGATGGTAACGACAACTACGACAACCACTCAACCAATTGGCGATGAATGGCATCCAAATGACAGTCGAGTGAAAGCCTTGTCCGATACCACC
The DNA here is from genome assembly GCA_034695785.1 of Galumna obvia. Classification (NCBI taxonomy): domain Eukaryota; kingdom Metazoa; phylum Arthropoda; class Arachnida; order Sarcoptiformes; family Galumnidae; genus Galumna; species Galumna obvia. Next base: position 10,064 of record JAQFZM010000198.1, read on the forward strand.
AATGCTTAAGATTATGATTTGTCCCCTCTTTTTGGCGATGAAATACAACATTAAGTTATATAAAGACAAACAAATGGTTCACTCAATTGTATAAATACTCGTATTTATGAATCTTTAAGACTTTAAGTGATATCACATGAAATCATTGTATACTAAGTTTAGATGTTTTGAACCAAATAATGATATAATCATAATATTTGTTGACATTTGTTTCACTGTCCGTTACCCTATTTGTCCGCACTTGTGGTCAACACATGTCTGTCCCACTGATGTCACAATCATTGAAGTGACCGCTGGTGAGTGAGGACACAGAATTAGATGGACTCTCAGTTACACAATGGAAGGGTTTTTACAATCAGATGTGTTTTGGTAGTAAACAGAGAGCAGTCACTCGACTCCACTCTAATAAACACTAATATAACTGTAAAACTGTATAACTGTATGTCTGGTCCGATGCAATAACACCTGCTTTGAACGGCAACTAAATTACTTTACTCTGTATACCAGTGCTGTGTTTCCGTATAGTGAGTCGACTGTCAGAGCACTCAACGCCACCTCTCCATACGTTTGCTTTGGAGCTGTGCTTCACTTCCTTATAGACCAGTCCATTGCTCGCAGAGGTTGTGTCTGTCGGAGCGATTCCATGGAATAGTCAATGGAATTCTGGAGATATAAACGATAATTGTTTGACTGAATTTCGCATCAAATCATTTATAACACATTCAAGCGTTCAGTTTATTCCAAAGGCATTACTTTTCGTAAGTAATGAAGAAATTGATTTTAATTATTATTTTATTCCAATTATACTTCAATTGATTAGAAGAAATCGAATTTATATTTACTTTAAAACTTTTTGATTGCGAAACAAAAATCACTTATAATAGGGTTTCCCAACAATCAGTCAATGAGTTTATATTAAATGATTGCATAAAACACATTGACTTTAATCGAAAAATAGATTTCGAGTATTGAACTATTGATTGGAAGGTATGGTTGGGAAACAACTATAACGAGTATCTAATGAGAGATCACTGAATATGAATTGTCTATAATTAAATGTTTGCCTTTTGTTGACTTATTATTACAACTTATCATTAAATAAGAAATAATTTTTATCATATCTTAAGAATTAAAATCATAATATAAACAACAATAATATAAAACTCGAAAAATACAACTAATTATTACAAAAATTATATTTAATTTTAAAGAAAATTTACGACAAATAATCGTTTGTAAGACATCATTACCACAAAGACTAAGAATATTTGTTGAGACCAGTTTCCCAATTGCTTGTGTTGTTTGCAATAATCAAATCATCAAGGTTCAAAATAAAAACTATGCAAATCATTTTTGGTTGTAATTAAATTCTGCTGTTATTATACCCCCAACACATCCATTTGAAACATTTCGAAGGACTTATTCTTTCCCTTAATTACTCTTTTTATTAACAATTTCGGAGAGAGAGAGAGAGAGAGAGAGAGAGAGAGAGAGAGAGAGCTATGTTTTTATCGGAAATTATTTTCTCATTGAAATTAATTCCGTAAGAATTTTATTTATAGTTTTTATGTATATTATATTTGAGAGCAAATTATATATTATTTTATGAATAGTTAAATGAAATAAAGTGCATAACTTATAGAACTTATTTGTTGTAAATATTTATGTTTAAAATCTAATGTTTTTTAAATTGAATGCATTTAATAACTATGAGATTGTTTTCGTCTAAAATACATTGAAATTAATTGATATTTTGATAAAAATATCGGTTCTTTCTGTTGAATAATAATAATTGGATTCGGGATGTAATGGAAAAATAAATTTAGAAGTGAATAATAAGTAGTTGGGATCTAATACTCTAATACTGTAATACTGGTATTGTGTTTGACTGTTGGACTGGTGGTATGTTATTCAAGACAAGGACGACCAATGATAGCAATGATAGCAATGGTATGGAACCTGATTGAAGAGTCTCAGGTATGACTTAGTGACCTGCAATCCTAACCACTATTACTCTATTGCTTTTGAGTTTATTGCCGACAATCACAAGAGTTGCCGAACCACTATAACCACTATAACGAGTGGCGCTTAGAAGAGAAGAACTTGTTTTGCCGTTAGTTAATAGTGTCTCAGAACAGGTAATAAGAAGATGAGAGACTGGTACGATTTGGTACAAAAGTTCACATATGAATGGCGAGAAAAGTTCACAACAAGGATCATAGCCATTGCTATGCCATACCAGTGCTCAACACAAACGCCAATTACGTGAAAAATACTATCAAAGCCTCACAATATCACACTCTTCGCTCAGTTCAAACCCATCGCAAATAGTCGACGCGTCCGCACCCGGAATGCGGTAGTGCTAGAGTTCTCTTCTCTGACGGGGATTTCTCTCAATACTATAGTTCCCCAATTATTCTGTTTGAAAAATCCCTGATTGCGCTGAACACCACATTTCTAGACATTCATATGCACTCATTTTGACAAAAATCCATATTTTATTCAAAGAGTTGTTATTATAAAACAAAATAAAAGCCAATAGAAAGCAGTGAATGACAGCAAAAACACAAGTTTTCCACTTTATTTGTATCTAATATTAAATAAATCAAATAAATTATTTCATTGTTATTGAACTTTATTTGGACAGACATCAAACGTCTACCCATTTGTAAGACGTGCTCTATTTAATAGCCCAGAATCTATTCTAACTTATTATCAATTTGTCTCAACTCTCATCTTATTTTGATTTTTAACAAAAGTATAACTTTTATATAACTTTTAGTTTTCATTATATCAAAACATATTTTAAATTTAAAGTTAAGTCAATTTAGAAAAATTAAGTCATAGAGTGGTTGAGTTTGAATTAAGACTTACAAAATAATTGAAAATTTTATTCTTTTTGACTAAAATTATTGCAATCGTTAGCGATTGACACAAGAATATGGATTTCAAGAATAAAATAAATCAATTTTTAAGAGTTAAACACATTTTCAAAGGATTTAATCATAGAATTATTGAATGAATGAATAGAATAATTGATTTTTCGGATCACAATTACATAATTGATTTGAACTTTGCATTTGTTTAAGGCTTTCTTCACATCAGTTAAAGTTTAACGTCAGCTCAGCTTAAATTTTTTTAGAAATATTTTTTTTCAGGTTTTCTCTCAGATTATTCCTTAAATATTTCAATCATTTTTAAAATCTTCAAAACTTTTTTGAAACTCATTTTTTGTCTTTAATTTAAATCCATTAGATTTTATGTAAGACTTATTTAAAGTCAAATTTATTCTCATTTATCGCATTTTCAGACAAGTTATGAGAGTCACAAATCTGAGCGGACATCAGATATTATAGCGAACATATTATATAATTGGAATTACTTTTCAATCAATGATTTAAATAAATGGCGTGAATCCAATCCATTGGCGTCAGAAGGTCTCAACATTTGTGCAATTGTCGAGGCCTTCGACTTGTGCTCAAGTTTAAGGTATTAAAACTAAAACTATTTATATTAAAATTTCATTTTTAAAGCTTTTGGTTGGATCTGAACTTATAGACAACCTGTGGATTGCAAATCACCTTGATCACTACTGTAGCAGATCTATTAAACGATAATTACGACTCTAAGCGTTACTTAAAGGAAAAATTAGAAATGAAATCGAAAACGAATTCCATTAAAACTTGTAATAGGTTATGAACCGATTGACCTAGCCTTAGTGACACAATCTTGATGATAAAGCCTCTAAAAACGTCTGTAACCCCTTGTAAATTTTTGTAACTTTCTTTAACCCTCTGTAACCCTTTATATTCGTTACATTTATCTTTTGTTTACATTTGAAGGCAAATAAAATGATAATTCTTATGGCAAAAGCGGTTCATATTTAGTTGAGTTTTTGCTCGGTAACTAAAACTAATGAATATTTTCAAATGAATTCAACGGTAAACAAATAAATCTGTTGAAAGAGTACTTTGGAAATGGGCTGAAAGTCTGACTCTTCTCTGAAAGCGTCGATTTTTTAGTTGAATTATATAAAAATTATCTGAATTTGATGTGAAAGTTGTTTACTTCAATAGGTTTGCATCAGAGGAAAGCGTATGACAAGCGTTTGATAATACAGTATTGAACTATATTTTATGATAAGATAACCACACTTTTGAACCCTCTGTACATAACTTTCTCTCCATATTATTATTCGGATTGTATTCAGTAATTGTTATTTCAATTTTAATCATTTCTAAAGTAAAGTAAATTTAAGGGACAATGAACTCAATCATGAGATTCAAGACTCCATTTGTTAAACACTAAACACCAAAATTGAATAATCATTCAATAATTTTTTTGTACAAATAATAAACTATTATATTAGTCACTCATTGTTTGAATGTTTTATGAATTGTTTGCAAAATTTACAGCATTTTTAGGTCTATAGAACAGAACAAATGAGATATTCCTCAATATATTTATTGTAGGATTTTGTGCGCCCAAAGTGTTCGCCTAAAACTTACTAATAATATAAATGAAGTGCACAATAACGGGTTGGTACAAGATAAAGAACATTTTGCTCTAGGCAATTTTCAACTTGCGTCCTTCAACAACCTAAGTCTAAGTCCTTGCACATTTGATATGCATGTGATAGTGAAGCCATAAAAAACCTTTTTTTTACAAATTTTAACAGCTTTTACGACCCGGATAGTATTTGGACAAATAACTTGATAGTCAATTAGCCCCCAATCTCTGAAAGACAACATTTTTTAAGCAATACTTTTGTATATCATTAATGTTTTGCTGATAAATGTTTGTCTAAATAACTGTTTTCTATAAATGATTGGCTGATATTTAGACTAAACGACAGAATATACTGATTTATAAACTCTTGATTTAAAACACAAATAGTGACACAAATTAATAAATAATCAGTCATTGAATGAGTTGTGTTTAGTTCTGAGCAATTTTTGTCTTCATTTTTTTCTCGTTTTTATCACCAGAAAAGCATTGATTATATAATGTATTGAAAAAATATTTAGAGTGAAATCGAAAGTTTGTTTATTACTCTATATTTGATTTTATATTTTAGACGACAAAATAGAGAGAATCGGTGAAAGAGAAACCATATGTGTTGTATGTGTTGTATGTTTTGTGCGATATTTACAAATTAGAATCTCTTATATCCAATGAATGGATGATAAGAAAAGAGCCATAATTTTTGCTTATTTTAGTCAATGGTTTATAAGAAAGTTATACAACAAAACTGATTTGGAAAGCAATACATTTATTAATCGCTTTCTCGAATCAAAAGGGAACAGTTTTTGTTGGTTTTATTAGTTATGTAACTGAGGAGTTGTCCATATAAGTGATACACACCTACAACAACACTAAGAAATACTACAAACATTAGAAACACGTTCTAATATGAGGTCACTTAAGTCACTTCACTTTCATCTAAAACAAACTCTTTATTCAAAAGACATATAATTCTTATATACATTTCTTTAACGAATATTATGTATAAACTGTTTGGCGAAAGAAGAAAATTATAACATTTTTATTACTTTTTCTCCAAATCTGATTCGTATTCGCAATTTTTGGTATAAATTATTAATTTATTTCTGAAGCAAAGGGTGTTTTCCTATTCCTGAATCATAAAAAATAGTATATATTCGAGACATTCAATTAAATAAATGTATTAAATGTATTCTACAAATTTGTTTAAAAATATACATCAATTCAGACCCAAAATTCTGGTTTTCAGTTTTCAATTCAATAAAAAACTGTTCCAAACTTTTTATTCCGTTTTTTATTGAATTTCGTTTCTCATTGATATGAATGATTTGTCTTTAAATAAACAGTGACTCCAATGAAATAATTGTGAGATTTAGTTGTGTTGTTGTGATGAGGAATATATGAGGAATATATGAGCAAATCTATCAACGATTAAATGACTTGAGTTGTTGTGAACGTCAAATAAACCCAAATACACTTCAGGATAAATAAATACTTTTATTTATAACTCTATCCATAATATTAAAGCGAGAATTTTTCTCTCCTCTAGTCTTTCCTCTCTTCTCGTCGTTATTTTAAATTCATTTATTGTTTTATTATTTTTTGTATAAAATCCACAAATTTTTATACTAAAAAAAATAGTTAAGAGACAAAAATAAGTTTTAATTCACATTTCAATTGTAATTTTGGCTATAAATGTAAGTTTGCATCCAAAGATTGTCACTGAAATGACCATGGAAATAGTGAGTGGAGCAGAACACAAATTATTGCTTATTATTGTTCAAACATTAATACCTTCATTATTATAGGTTTTATAATCAGAAAAATTTTGGGACTTTTCTCAAGACTTGATGATAATCGTCAGAACTATTCATTTGTTAGACAAAGAAAAATAACTAAAAACACAAAAAATATTTGAAATTATCTGAAAAACTCTCAAATTTAGAGTTAGTGTTAGAGTTAGTCATCGATTGTTTCGATATTTTTTTGCGATAAGTTTTCCATCACTTCCTTTCACTTAATTCCAATTAATTATATTATCAAACAAAAAGAGTTTTATCTTAAGAACAACCCTTTTATTCGATTACTGTTTTTTATTTATGTTGTTTTTGAGGATAAAAAGGATATACCGGTTATTCTGTTTGAAACTTTGCAGTCAATCCAACAGTAAATGAAGACTAAGTGAATGAGAATAGTTTGGATCATATTTTCTTAAAGCATATGCTATTTAGAGAATCGATGAATAGAGAGTAACTGTTGTTGTGTCCATTGCTGTGTCTTGCATTTTGCCTAGGTTATCTGATACAATATAATAAGTAAATTTCTGACTCAACTCATACATTCAATAAGGATCAGTAAATAGTTAGGAAAGCGTCAGTAATGTTGAGCTCTTGCTATTCAATAATGGATGGATCAGATGAGAACAGTTAGTGGCCGACCACTGCATTACTGGCTCTGCACTAACTTAGAGTCAGTGACCCTTTCTCTCAACAAATCAATATTTTTTTTATTCTGAATCTAATAAAACTTTTTTTTTGGAGTCCATTAAATACTTTGAAATTAATGTATTTATTCATTCATTTAAAGGAAAACTTTATTTCAGAAATGATTTGAAATTTTATATTAATATTATATTAATTCGGTCTCAAATCAAAACTAACTTTGAATGTAATTAAATTCAGTATTATTTGCATTAAATTCACAATAAATGACATTTCAATTGGATTAAAGTCAAACACAGAAAGACTTTAATTGCATTCAATATATCCAAACATTAAATCGGATAATGAATAGAAAGTAAGTTATTGCTGGTATCGTCTAATAACGAGTTAATTACAAGAATCAGACAATAGCTCTAAAGTAGAAGCCAAGGACTTAACCTAAGATCGGTTTCCATAGGATCTCATGTTTGAAATGGAGGCGGAAGTGGTTCTTACAATAATAGCTAAATGTCTGCAAATATATTATCTCTGTTTAGATATATATAAATAAATACGTCTCTCAAAACATTTATTTAAGAAATTCAGTTCCGACTTTACAAACGAATTGACAATTTTTGCCATTAATTTGAATTTTATTTATGTTTGCAAACAATTCATCGCTAAAAACGTTTTTCTCAATTAGACAGACATTAAAGTCGTGGAAAATTTATCTTAAATTCTTTATAAATTTTCGTACAAATATCTGATTTTCCTTTAAGTTAAATGATTTAATCAAAACAGTTCTCAATTATTAATACTTTTACTATATATTAGATTAATTTTTCTGCTTTAATTAAATTCAATAATTAATACCATTTAATATCACTTTTAATATAAAGTTTATTCGAATTACGAAATATGAAAATTCAGAGTTTATTGTAAAACAAACAATAATTTATTTATTTTTGATTTCCTTCTAAATCTAAGGCAATGACTGAAATATAATCCGAAACATTTATTGGATCCCTTTTTAATTAGAAATTGCTTTGAAGTGATTTTACAAATTCCCACAAAAACTCATTTATTTCTTTATATGAGAGAATCCAAAACTTTGTTAAATTAAATATATTATTAATAATAATATAAAACTATTTATTACATTAAATACTAATTTTTATATATAAAAACAAAGATATTTTGTTTCCTAAAGTTATATAAAATGCAATTCATTAAACAAAAGACAGACTTCAATCGTAAATAATATAAAAGAAATGCTTTAATATTTGACACTTTTCTAAATAAATTAAATGTAATTAAAACTAATTCCAATTTCAAGTCTTTTTATAATTACATTTCAATTATTTGACTCAATCAAGTCTAGCGATTTAATGATCAAGGTGGTCTCTATTTTAAATAGTTGTTTCCTTGGATTATTCAAATTATCCTTAAAATACATATTAATAAATATGTGGCGATAAAGACATGACCTTTAGTTAATCTAAAAAAAAGATTTATAAAGAATGCAAGGTGATCCTTTGAAAATTAAGCTGACCCTCTCTTACAATCTTGTCGGCCATCAATAATGAAAATTTATTTGAAAAGTATTTGAAAACTACTAACACTTGAAAAGACTTCTGATTCTTATAATTTTGGTGTCATTGAAGTCATTGAAAGTTCAATTAAATCAAAATTTATTCGTTCACTGAATTCAATACTCTTTTGATTATATGTTTTGATTTAATGAAGTCTTTATTTTGTCACATTTTGTACAGTTTTGCACACTTTCCACACTTAACTGAATGAATTGAAATGAAATTTTGAAAAACTGATATTTTGTTGACTTAAGTATAAGTTTAACATAAAATTTCGCTTTTTTTGATCCACTCTTTTATTATAACAAAATGTGAGATAAAGCGAAAAGTTTTAATTATTTTAATTAATAAAAAACTTTAATTTTAATTAGAATTTGGTTTTCATATGAATAGTTTTTATAATATTAGTAATTAACTCAAATTAAATAAACTTAAAACTGAACTTCAAAAGTTTATCCGAAAACTTAATTAAAAGAATTATTCGTTCATTTGATTCGAAATAATTAGGAAACGTTTGTTACCAACTCTTTACTTCTCAATGAGTTACCAATCAATCACTATATCTAAAAAGTTCTCTCTCTCTCTCTCTCTCTCTCTCTCTCTCTCTCTCTCTCTCTCTCTCTCTCTCTCTCTCCTCATATTTTTTATATCTTACTTTCTTTAAATCAAATTTGTTGAGAGAAGTCTTATTTCAACAGAAATTAATTCAAATAAAACTAAATTCTTTAAAATTCCCAAAAGTTTCAATTTATTTAAATTTTATGAATCGTTTACATAAGTTTAATACAAAAACTTAAAATATTTGTAATTTATTCCTATTTTTAATAATATTAAACCTATTTTTGCAAAATTATGTCTAAAATTTGTTTAATAGATATAATTTTTAATTTTATTCATACATTTCCTTAAAATTTATTACATAATTTTCAAATATCCCTTATATTATAAATTATAATTTATAAGTTATAACTTATAACTTATAACTAGATTATATCAGTACTAATTTCAATTAGTTTTGAGCAAGGAAAAATTTTCTTTTCATAATTTTGTTTACTATATAAAAGAAACAATTAAGAAGAATACATTCCATTAACATTTTTGTTACTTTTTTATACAAATGTAGTGATTATGAGGTGAAGTTTGAAAAAAATAATGACCGAATTTTTTAGGAAAGACTTGCTAGTTTGTTGCTAGTGGCTATAATAGAATAAAATTCGTGTTGAAATAATATGGATTTTTCTCATGGCTTTGCATTTAAAGTGTTTGAATTTTAGAAATATGTTTTAATACCTGAAAATTGTAAGAATTTAATGGAGTTTTATAATTCTTATGTAAATACACTCATCCCTTACATATAAAATATGGTCTGAAAAACAGGTTTTACCGGAAAACTTAAAATAATAAAAGATTTGAAGGCTTTTTGTTTAAGGATTTGAAATGAGATAAAAAATATTAATCGATTGAAAAGACTTATTATTTTACGATTAAATATAATATTCTATGAAATCAATTGTCGAACTCATCAATGAATCGATTATAAGAAGAATAACATTTTAAATGACTTTCAGTTTAATTGGATGAACGGAAGTCACCATAAAATTGAAAATTATTTCTCATAACTATTCGCTGTTTTAAAACACATTTTAAATATTACTTCTTATAGTTATCTATAATGGATATAATGATTGTCTCTATTAAAAGGCTAACAGATTACCGGATTTCCTCGAAAACAAATATTTTAAGTAATTTTTTTGTCGATACAAAAAGTTTGAGTCAAAACATTGGTATTACTCTTTTAACTGAGTTTTGTGAGCATTGGATTGTAATTTAAAGTGAAAAATGAAGTCATTTGTATCATAAGTTAACTTTTAATTACATGACTAATACTAATATAACTAAATGTAAGGACCAATGAATTTATTAAATGTTTTCTTATTTTTCAATCGCTTTCTCTTCGAAATTCAATTGAAGGACAAAAACATTGACTTAAAGTTAATGAGATTTTATTTGATATGAGTTGAAGTGCGATAATCTTTTGGTCAACCATTGCCACTGAATTGCCATGCACAAATTTTAGTAAATTACCATAATCTAGTTATTATACATAATAAGATAGGGGCCAATGGGCTATATTTCATCGAGGAATCACAATTTATTAAAATCGGATCAATTTACTTAGGTTATGTTAAATGGCGTATTGAACCTTGAACATCCTTGTATTCATTATAATTTACTCTTTTTTCTTATTCATTAAAACTGGTATCCATTTAAAGACTAATTTCAGATTCATATCACATATGATTTTATGCAAAAAAATTTATTATAAAATACAGATTCGTATCATTGAATAGCATTGAATTGACTTACATTTTATCTCCACATAAAAAACATAAATTATTTCTTTACTCTTACCAAATATCACTCCATTTTATTAAGTGAACGCTCATTACACGAGAGAGAGAGAGAGAGAGAGAGAGAGAGAGAGAGAGAGAGAGAGAGAGCGAGAGAGATCTGATATTCATTTTTACTTTTTAAGGATTAAAAGTTTAATAACAAGTGAATTAATCGTTATATATATATATTGCGATATTCCTATACTATATATATATTTCTAAAGTTATATATGAATGAAATTATAACCGAAACAGAAATTAATATAAAGTGAAAATCAAATTGAATTCTAAAAGAAATAAATCAAATTAAATAAAGTACTCAATTTTAGAGTAATTTAAAATTACTAATTTATACGAATTGAATAACATTGGAGTTGTGAGGGACTGCCCAACCTTTGAGACAAAGGTTTGCTAACTTTAAGGTTATTGATTACTATTTTCTTTTAATAATAATTTGGAAATTATTGAATCATTAAATAATGATTTTTTCATCGAAATTATATTTAATTTTAGAATTTAATTAAAAAGTTTTCATTTAATTAAATTTTAATAATCTGAGAGTTTTCTTATTTATGTGAAAATTCCCCACAAATTGTGTTTAGAAAATAATACTATTTTAATAAATTGCAGGAATTGTTGAGTAGAGCCACAGGTTTTGCTCACAACTAATAATTATAATTTCAGAAAAAAAATTCAAGGCTTTTGTAACGGAGAGCAAACCATCTGTAACTGAGTTTTAAATTATAGAAGCACTGATTAGAGCGGTATGTCCTTCACAAGGCCGTCCACTACACGCTTTACCTCACCCTTAAATTTGAATATTACTTAACATTTACTACATTCGCGCAAATTATAATTCATTTCGAAAAAAAAAGTTTTAAAACATTTTATTTTTCGCAGAAATTTATTCATTTGTTTGAAATGCGGTTCAAAACTGTCGCCAAACATTAGAAACTTCATCGAAATGACATTGAATTCATGGATTGTCTGTAATTTTTGCAAGTGTCCAAAGTTTGCAAGTTTGCAAGGTAACCACTATAAAACTTGAATGCTTCACAATTATTGCTAGTATAATTACTTTTGGCATTTATTCAATTGAATTCCGTGATTAATATATCGGTAATTTTGGCAAATTATCATTAAATGCCCGAAAAATAATTAAAATGTTTATCCAAAACAAACATTTAAATTATGTCTAACTTTTAATTTATTACTTAATTGTAATGTAATATTTGCGCGAATTTTGAAAATAACTTCAATTCAAATATATTTTATAAACTAATGAATGGGTAAATACAGCTCAGAATAAAAGCCACACATTTTTGTTTGCATTCCATTCACTTTCAATTTTTGCAGTTTCAGTAAATTTGAATTCAGAAACAGAGAAAGTGATGTCTTAATTCTAACAAATGGTTAACTAGCAATGGATCGTCTATTGATTAATGACAAATCATATGAATCCGCCCCAAAAGTTAGCAAAAGATTGCTTTCATTAAGCAAAACAACGCAATGGAGGGTCACTTCCATTATGGTCAGACCCTCCCGGGTCTCTGAGATAGACATTCATCTTAAATGTCAAAGTTTTGCTGATTTTATCGCAAAACTGACCAAAAGTTTGGCGAACTTTACTTAACACTCATTTCATTAATGATTTAATGGACGTCTCTTTCCATCAAAATTTAATCACTTTTTGTGTAAATGATTTACATTTCAATGTGTGTCTAACAGTCTGTCCCCTATTGTGTAAGGATTTCGGGTAATAATTGAATCGAAGAAACAAATCTTTCCTTTCATTCAATTCCCTCAAAGTCTTCTCATTTTTTTAAACTAAAAATAATTTTAATATTTTTATGAATTCAGTGTTTTTTCGGTGCAAAACATTCCTTTAATTCATTGCTAACCATTAAGTCCTCATAAATGACTCTTTTCTTAAACTCTTAACTTTGCACATATTTTTTCAACTTTTTTGCATTAATTAAACTCAATTTATCTGTAAAATGACTGCAATAAAAATGTTTCAAAAGTTCTTTGAAAAGTCCAGGTTTTTAAAATACATTCAATGTATTCATTACTTAATAATTATAATTGAATTTAGAATTAAATGAACTAAAAATAAATTTTGTAAAAAATGATTGAATTATTAATGAATAGAATAAAAGCTAAAAGAGATTCAAATTATTTAATTGAATTTTAATTTTAAGACTCGCCGTAAAATTTCAAAGAATAAATTACTCGCAATCACTTCAGATGAACGAAAAGTTTTTGTTCTAGGAGATTTTATTTCAAAACAAATGAATAAATATTTAATTATATTAATCACTTTATTTCAATATTTCTAAACTCTTTTCAATTCGTTTTTTATCAAATTATTGAATGAAAAACAAATAATTAGAGCATAAAAACATTCGTTTAATATATATTTGATTTTATGTAAAATAGAATTCAGACCAAAATATTCTGTTTATCGGAATATTTATTATTATTATTATATCTATTAATGAAATTTATTACTAAAATTATGTTTATTTAGAATTTGAATGATATAGAGTTGAACGGCATATGAATGGCATATGAATGACATTTACATCTTTAGGAATTCAACTCAATTTAATTGATGACCAGAATATAAATCTGAGATTAGAATATTGTGATGGAATGTATGGATTAATGTATGGCTCCTAATATCCTATTCTAACCTTTGATTAAATATTTTAAAGCATTGATTTAATTTCGATGTATTTTAGAGTTTCAATTATTACTTAAAATGGATAAGAAGTACATAAAATTTCAAATTAATAGTCAGACATCACTTCAAATGAATAATAAACTCTTGAATTACTGTCTCTCACTCTTAGAGTCCTAGACTTGAATTCTGAGGGACTGTTTGACTGAGTGTTTGACTGAGTATTTGACGAATTTTTCATTGAATTTCATTTCATTGAAACAAATTCTTTTTATGACATAATTTGTTTGTGCTTTCAATGAAGGGTTTAATTCATTTGGAAGTAAAGGAAAAGTAATATAATAATAAAATTGCATTTTTTCTATTAAGATATTATCGTTGAGTCGATGTGAAGTCGAGATCTTATTGTTTGCTGTGTTTGTCGTCAGTCATGAAAAAAATAATAATAATAAGAGAACATCAGAAGTGACCGAAAGTGACTCAAACGAATTGTCGCACAAAAGCTTAATACAAGTCTATACAATTGTAACGGCACTGGTATATACTCTTCGCTTCAATCTATACCAGTCTTTTGGTATTTGTTGGCGTTTGTCAGTGCTGTGACTGGTCTGGTAGGCTATCTCTTCGATCCATGTATTAGACATCCATCTCTTCCGTCAAATAAGTCGAGCTGATGGTTGTGCCGACCGACGGGTCATCTGTTTATTCTTTATGGGCAAACAAAGATACTATGAGACTGAGCTCTGGGCATATACTCTATGTATAGACTTTCAGTGAAGTAGAAGTCAGAACTGAATCCCAACTTTACTCTATTGTCACTTAATATCGATATTATAAGAAAATGAAAGCAAATTTCCTCATAAACTCTGAGATAATATTATTATATGATATACGCATTACTGATATAATAACAACAAAAGCAAAAATTCATTTTTGTTTAATAAACTGTGTGTTTGATTGTATCAAATAATGCATTCATTCCATTGTATTCCTCTGTCTGTCATTCAATTCACAACTGATATACTCAACAAATGGTGAGAGAAAATAATAACACAAAATAAGGAGAATATTATTGCCTTATATTAAGTCACGATAAAAACCAAAATATTTTTGATAATAAAAACAATTGAGAAAAATATTTTTCATGCGATCCCTAACACTAATGTGCTGTACATGTATTGAGTTATTCGGTCGGAAAAAAGGATAAATGAATACCAATTCGTTTATTTTCCTTTTGTTTAACTAATTTAATATCATTTGTTTGTTAATAATTTTTTAAAAGATATCAAAACAAACAAATATTAGAAATAATGAATGAATTAAAACTTTACGTAAAATAGAAATTATAGAAAATGAGATAAATATTAATCGAATAAAAAATAAACTCATATTCTATTACAATATACTATACTATAATTGTAATATATTATAGTATAGTATTGTCTACAGAATCTCCATTTGATATGTGTTTTGACAAATTGACCACAATTTCAAACAAAGCTTTGGTCGAAACCAAATGTCTTAAATTTGATCGATTAAAAAAGTTCTGGATATACACCAAAACCGCGGACACATAAAAATTAAATAAAAGTTTATCCACTTTTGCAAATCATTTAGACTCTAAATTTTAGAGTCAATTCACCCCTTCATTCAAATTTTGTTTATTTATAATTGCAATATAAAAGAGACAGTATAGGGATGGCCAACGAGTAGTGATGTAATCGTCAAGAATTGCCCCAAAAATCGTATTTTTATTTGAAATTGAAGTTAAAGATTGAAGACATTACTTTTAAAATATATAAAAACTTACAACAAAATAACAAGTTGTTAACTTGCTTAATTTCTCAATTTTATCTTTAAATATGACTTAAATGTGAGCGAGGTACTAAAACGATTAAAATGAATGTCCAGAGTATTGCCCATTCCTGTAAAGACGACCAAAAAAACTTTTGACACGAAATTATAATTCAAGTTTTATTATAAGTAATTCTTTCCTTTTCTTAAGACTTGTTTTTACAAAAGTTGTTGTCATAAAAACTGATGTAATTTAAGTTAAGAGTCTTTTGAGTCTCTTTTGATAATGAAAAACATTAAAACTGAAGTTTCAATCTATGAATTAAGAGATATTTTCTTGAAAAACATCTTCAGTCAAATAAATCCATTTTTTTATTAAAAGAAACGAATGTTTGAAATACAAAAAAATCCAAAGAAATATAATGAATGATCTTTTGGGAGAAATCTCTTTATTTGTTCACTCATTTCCCTATTATTAGACATCAATCTTAAGATCGCTGGCAGTCAGTCCTCAGACAAACTCAAACGAAACACTAATTCCTGAGAAGTCGTATAAACTATGAATACTCAGACCTCAGGAGTCTCACAATAAGTCGATAAATCCAAGTATTTTAAGCCCCGAAAAATGTTGTCCAACAAATAAAAATATGAAATTTTCTGATTACAATTGCTTTGAATATTTCTATCAATTTATTTATCATTAATTATAATTCTTTTCTTCATAAATATTTTAGAAGAAATGGTTTTTCAAGCATTCAATTTGTCGGGAATTTAAAAAATACAAAATTTTTATTAAGGAAATTATTTATCAAATGTTTGTCAGCTTTAATAATCTCGAACTCAACGTTTTTCTACCAGTTTTTCATTAAAAATAAAAATTTCAATTCATTGCAAATCATTCGCTCCTCTAAAGTGATGACAAAACTTATTTTAAAAACAGACTTCGATTAAATGTTCGCTCAAATAATTACTGGAGTTATTGCCTCAATATTTAATATTTGAAAGGAATTTAAGTACTCTAGGTGATTTAATGAGACATACCTTAGTCTTAGTAAGTCTATAATAATTGGTGTTATATATGACGAATAGATATTAATTAATCAAAAGCTCAATAAAGTCGATAAAATGCAATTAAATGTAAATTTTAAATTTTAAACTCTCATTAATTTGAATTATTATTAATAAAATAAAAATAAAATCTCAAATGAATTTCAATATTTTAAAATGTGATCAAAACATTTAATTATTGCATTCATTTTAAACATTTAAGTAGAAAATATCACAAATAATTAAATAATACTTTTAAAACAAAATAATATTTAAAAATTATTAGACATTTAAATAAGAATTTAAGGTATTTTTCGGGCTCTTCGCCAAAAAACGTCTCATTAATTGTTTGTAATCAAAAACATATTTTTCTACTTTTCTCTTAAAAACGGCTCACTTTATGACTAAAACTGCGATTTTTCGGTTAACTTATATTTCAAAATAATATGTTATATGAGTTACCATTTATTTCCATTAGTGGATATCACTTATCGTCTATTATTTTGCAGAAAACAGAAGAGTCATATAAAACGGCTTTATTAGGCCTTCCCTTATATATTCCCTTATAATACTTAATGCAAAGTCGACTCCAAATTATCGAAATTATATTTAAGACTAAAAAATAAGAGACGAATCTCTGCAGAAACTACTTATAAAACTATAACACAAATACCGGAATATATTTTATCTCAATTTTTGGTCATTTTGTCAATAAATAGTATTTAGATTATTGCCTAGTTCATTTTATGATATAAACTTAATTTAAAGTAATTCTCTTATTCAAACATAGTTTTCCTCATCTAATGATAAGACATCAATAGCCTAGAGTGGAATTAAGGAATTACCTAGATGGCTTTAACTATTTCTGTTTATTTACGGAAATAGTTACCAAAAATGTGTTTATTGTGCACAGGTTTTGGGCGAAATGGTATTAAATAAATTAGGATCGAAAATATGATTATTTCATTGAGAAGTTCGCCCACAAAGAATCGGATTTGAAAATTGCCTCAAACTATACAAACATTAATACCGTATTTGAATTCATAAATGTCTGAAAATTTCTTATTATTGTTTAAAACTTATATAAAAAAATTTAAGACTTGATTTTGTTATTCAGTTTTATTTTTGACCATTTATTGCATAATTTAAATATTAATTTTCATTTATGGTTAGGAATAAGTAATTTTTGATTGAAAATACGCCAAAAAATCTTTTTTAAAAGAGTCGTTAAGATTTTGAAATTCAAAACCAAAGATTAAAATTAAAATCAATTTTTAAATTCATTAAAATTATTTAAATCTAAGTTTAAATAAGTTTTCAATTAATAGAAACGCATCGAAAGAGTTAAGTATTAAATCGGAGTTTCGATAAAAGAGTTGTTTCGGAATAATTAAATTCTTAAAAGAAGTTAGACTTAAGTGAAGAGAGAAATGAAAATTAGGACAAACAGTACTGCATATGAAGACAAGTGAAGTATTTCCTTACAATTGACGATAACTTATTATTTAAGAGCATAACGTGATTGCAGTACAGCAACAGTTCTGATCAAAAAACTAAAATAAAAAAAGAAATAAAATAATTGTAATGCAGTTAAACGAGAAAACGAGAAAAACTGGTTTTCATTCTTCTAATAATTATATTTGAGTTTATAAATGAGACGACGAAAAAGTAGTTCAAACGCGGAAGTGGGCCACAGGACCAATGCTGAGGATCTGCGGGACATGTGCTCTCATGTGCTTTCATGTGCTCTCATGTTAGGCCGAATACATACATTGCGTAATATAATTGTATGAATCAACAATAGCTGCTAATCGACTCCTAAGAGCCAACCATTTATGAAATTTCAATGAGTTCTGTGAGAGAATGCCTTAGGAATCAAATACAACAGTCACTCATTCCTCATATTTTTCGCTTAAATTAAAAAAAAAATTGAGAAAATCGATGCTATTATTCATATTTAGTTCAATAGTTAAGAAGAGTTTGATTTCAAGTAATAAACAATTGAATATTTTTGACAATCAGATGACATCCAACCAATCATTGATTTTGTTTTATAATCAGATGCACTGTTTTTGCTTAAATTATTCCCTTTTTTTTTCTTTTCTTATGATTAATGAAAGCCTTTCTTGTCTTCACTTTCAAACTTGAAATCTGTGTTTATATATCGCAAACAATTTAAACAAATTATAAATCAAAAGAATGGAATCAAAGAAAACCACAAATTAAATGAAAAATTGGAAAAAGAACTGAAAACAATGGGATTTTAGTAAATAATTAGGAAAAAATAATTAACTTATTCTGAGTTAAACAAAATGTTTTACTGCTTTTTGTGAGTCTATAAAAACTAGAAGTAATGAAAAGAAGTTTTCCATTCAAAACATTAATGATTTGCAATCAAAGACTTTGTTTTAATAAGAAGACAACCAGAAGAAGAACAGAAGAGGAACAGAAGGCAAATATAGTCTCTTCAGAAAGTGGCGAAGAAACTCATCCATTACTTGACCGAAGTTCATAATATTAGTCTTTCCGGTGGCTTTCAGTCATTATGTTTGTATGGCATTTGTATTCGTTCCTCAAACCTATTGATTCGCATGAAATGCATGAAATCCTAATTTTTTCCATTGAGTTAACTCAACAAAAGTTATCTGAGACTTCAGTTAAATTCATTCCAACCCTAATGTTAATCATTTTTTCGACTTATCTTTATTTAACAAAAAATATTTAAAATTAAATTCAATCAAAAATAGTGTTTTTGTCTCAGAAATGGTTTATTAATTAATTTAGTTTTAGTCAGCAGTAGATAAAGTGATTTTGTCGTCATATCATTGAGAGTTCGGTTCATTAAATTCAATAACTGTTTGTTTGCTATTAAATATTGTTTAGAACGGAATGAAAGAAATGGTTAATTGATGAATGAAAAACTCTTTGACTGCAAAATTCTAAGCCATTAGTTATGATAAGCACGAAATCAACGAATTTTGTACAAAATGTGAATTTAAAATCGCTTTGAAGTGAAAAAATTATTTTGAATCAAAAATTGCGGAAATTAAAGATAATTTTTTTTCCAGTCGTTCAGTCGTTCAGTCGTTCATCTGTTAAAATAATGAAATATAAATGAAATGTCGAATAACTTATTTGCAGATAATATTTATGGAAATATTTTATTATAGGAACTCATATATGATATAATAGTGGCTTCTCTTTATTTTCGTCTCTTTCTTATTGATTCAAATATATTTTAAAGCATTTCTTATATAAAAATTGAATATTTATTAAATGCAAAAAAATATATATTTCTCTAAAATATTGTACACTTATTTATTTGAAACTAGCAGATTCTTCAATGATTTTTAGTTATAATCGAATAAATTGTAAAATTTTCAGAATTGTTTGTATAAAACAGAAATTATTGATAATATAATACTAATATAATAACACTTGAATTATATAATTAACTTTAAAATTATATGATTTGTTTGAAAAATAATTATGTCATAAGTCTGACAGTAAAGCGTTTACTTCTGTTAATTAATGACAAATCTATAGCGCATATGTAATATACCGACACATTAATTGTTCCGCAAAATTATAAACTAATCGAGGATTGAAAATAACAATTTATGCCAATTAGAGATGGGGTCATCTCATCTCCTAAAAAAGACTCCAATAAAGTTAATTACAAACAATAAAAGGTTTATCTCTCGATTACTAATTCAAAATCCAAGGCTTTCGGCTAAAAGTTTTGTTGAATCAATGGTTTGTCTCTCAGGTTATCTCAAATCAATCGAAACAACTAATTGTGAATAATTAGACACAAAATCGCGAATTCATTAATTCTGAGAAATATATTCAGACTTTAATTGATTTTATTTTTATTGACGACAACTCATTTTTGTCCGATCAATGCCAAGAGTCAATCAATTATCACAAAAATATTTGATTCAAAAAATCTGTTAGATCTTATTTAAAGTATTTTAGATAGATAATTTTAATTTTATCTTATGTTCTAAATTAATATTAATATGAATACATTATTTTATCTAAAAAAACACTTCATTTCAGATATTTTTTGTAATTTTGTTCAAAAAATTCTTTAATTTTTATTTTTATTTATTTATTTATTTATTTAATAAATTAATGTCTTTGAGATCTTTTCGAGTGATTATTAGATAACTATTATTATATTCTCTGCAATTATTATGATTTATGTCTGAAATCACACTTTTTTTGTAATGGAATTGCATTTCGAATCAAATGTAAAAAATTCAAAGTATTTATAAATTTTAAGTTAAATATAGAATAAAAGTCTTTGACTACAATCAGAGAACCGGCACTTAAACCAGAGAAGACTTATTTATGGCATTCATTAAAAGTTGCAAAAAAGGTTTTTAAGCTTAAACTCATAAACAGATATATATTTTAGACAAAACCATTAAAATTAACAAAAATATAAATTACAATTTGCTATTTCAATAAATTTAAGGTTTGGGTTAACACTTGTCTGGTTAATACCTTTCCAATACCTGTTCAACACCTGTCCAATACTTGTCCCAACCATTATTTTAATATTTATTATTCAATTGTTAGTCAATTAACCATAAATTAAATCAAAATTCTTAATCAAAGTGTCTGTCAATTAAATAATTAAAATATTTATAAATATTATCGATAAAAGTATTTGAGTAAAGTTAGGAAACACTCGTCATTGAGAAGTGGAAAACTATTTATTCTGATATTCAACCGATAACTCCCTCTTCTCGACTCACTTCGAAATATTAGTGAAAACTTGTATTCAGTATTCAATTGAAAAATGTTTTGTAATATTTTTAATGAACGTTATGTTAGTTTCGATCATTGATTAGGTTTTGACAAAATCCATATCATATGTTGACCCGTCCTATCGGTCCCCTCCAACCAAACGAAGATAAAACGACTCTCTTTAAAGAGCTCTTCAGAAAGACATTGAAACCAATCGGAGATTATCTCAAACTAAACAAACGGTTCCGAAATTTAATTTTTTTATATGAATTTATGTGAACAACATTTTCATTGCAGGCATTGAAACAACGTTTTTACGATTCATTATTTTAAGTGATTTAAGTGTTTGAGTTGCGATGAAATTAATAATATTAGAGGACTATTCAAAAGTGTCGGAATGGGCCGCAAAGTATATCCGCAAAACTATTAATAACTTTAAACCGGGACCCGACCGATACTTCACATTAGGTCTGCCCACAGGAAGTACACCTTTGGGTACTTATAAAAAACTCATTGAATTCTATAAGTAATTAAGTTTTCTTTGTATTCAATATATTTGATATAAGGATTAGTCTAATATTATATTACTAATACAATGATCAAGGTACAATACAATCAAGGTATTTCTTGCAAATAATTGGTATCTCATTTCGTCTTCATATTTATATTTATTCCTTTTTATGCTTAGATTTTATATAATCGTTGTCTATAATGTGATCTCTTTCTTAAATAGATGTCTAATTGAGTTATGATATGATATAATTCATTTCAAAAACGGATATTTAAAGACATTTTGAGTCAATATTTGGTACAAAAGAGTTTAAAAACCATCGATTTTGAGATCATTTGGTTTTAGTCCTTTTGTCTTATCTCTGAATATGAATTCCGAAAATGTGTTAATTGCAAAGTTGTCAACCGATGCCTTATTTTCTTATCTCTTAATAAGAATTATCTCTCAATTTATATAAGTCTTAAAAACAGATTTCAAATAAAGTATAAATCAATACATTATTTTTGACGAAAAGAAATCAATTAAAGAAAACTTGTTTTTAATTTTTGTCATTCATTTTGATTATGTATTACAATATTCATATGTATGTCATAGAGAGTGACCACTGATTTTTGAAATAATGAACTCAATTCTTAAAAACTTAATAAAACGGGCGAATAGTGAACACTAAAAATGTGAAGAAAAGAGGACAGAACAGCTTAAATAGTGAACTCTTCATTAGAGTAATGGACGAGTGGTCACTCTCTCTAATGTCATATCTCTTAATCATATCTTTAATGATAGACTAAAGTCACTGAAGTTTTAATAGAATTGAATTGAAGTAATCGTTTATTTAATACTTTAATTATTTTCTGTAGTCTTAAATGAATTTTAAACAAAACTTATAAATGATTTAATGATTTTGTCTTTCAGTGAGGGTTCGATTTCATTCAAATATGTGAAGACATTTAATATGGATGAATACGTGAATCTTCCGCGGGATCACCCGGAGAGTTACCATTCGTTTATGTATCACAACTTTTTCAAACTTATAGATATCGATCCCCAAAACACTCATATATTAGACGGAAACGCAGTCGACCTGAAGTCAGAGTGCGATCGGTTCGAGAAATTGATAAAAGATTCGGGTGGTATCGAACTATTTGTTGGAGGCATTGGACCCGACGGACACATTGCATTTAATGAACCTGGATCAAGTCTTGCTTCCAGAACTCGAGTTAAGACATTAGCAGACGATACCATATTAGCGAACGCACGCTTTTTTGACAACGACTTGTCTAAAGTGCCGACAGAAGCCCTCACTGTTGGCGTCGGAACTGTTATGGACTCTAAAGAGGTTTTTACACAATATTTTTAAAAACAATTAAATTATTTACGATTTTCAGGTCATTATTCTGATCACTGGACAACACAAAGCCTTTGCGCTCTACAAAGCTATTGAAGAGGGGGTTAACCACATGTGGACCGTCTCTGCCTTTCAGTTACATCCGTCCACTCTCTTCATATGTGACGAAGACGCCACTCTTGAGCTAAGAGTCAAAACTGTTAAGTATTTCAAAGGATTAATGAGAGTTCACAACAAATTGATTGAAGATTAACACCTTTTCTAAGCCTTTTTGGTTATGAAACTGATTTTAATAAAAGAAATTAAAGACAAAATGTATGAATGAAATGAATTTTTAATGAAATCTTAAATCCAAATAAAAACTAAGACATTAAAAGTGACCAAAAAATGACAAATTTATAAATAATGAAAAAAAGGCGATAAAAGACAACTCCTTTGAAAATCAATGAATTGATTGGCCCTAAAAAGGGCCGTTTATTTGCCGAAGACATCTATTTGCTGGACGTGTATTTGGTGACAGCTTTAGTGCCCTCAGACACCGCGTGTTTAGCCAACTCTCCGGGCAATAGGAGTCGAACTGCAGTCTGGATCTCCCGAGAAGTGATGGTCGACCTCTTGTTGTAATGGGCGAGTCGTGAGGCCTCCGCAGCGATCCGTTCGAAGATGTCGTTCACAAACGAATTCATGATTGACATCGCTTTCGATGAGATACCAGTGTCCGGATGGACCTGTTTTAAGACCTAAAACACAATTCAATTGTTAGACATTTCCTCAAAAAGAGACAAAAGAGGACTTACTTTATAAATATAAATACTGAACGACTCCTTCCTTCTCTTCTTGTGTTTCTTCTTATCTCCGGCACGAACTGCCTTTTGAGCCTTTCCGGCCTTTTTCACGGCTTTACCACTGGGTTGGGGCGGCATTTCTTAATTCAATTTCGATTTGAAATCTTTTGATATAATTTTAATAAGACTTTGAGAGCGAGTGATACCATTAACTGCTCACTCAGTCCTTTTATACCTCACAAAGTGGTGTCTAAATCACAATCCAATCAGCTTTCGGTGTCTAAATCACAAACCAATCAAATGATTTTGTTTTGGCTCAAAACGAGTCATCACTAAAACTGACTAAACGTGAACTCAGAGCTAATGTGAGTAAACGGACGACATGTGAACTCATTTGAGTTTTTCTCACTTCTGATTGGTTTGTGATTTAGACACCGATTTCTGCTATAAATACGACAAACGCTTTCATTTTGACTCACATTTCGACTCGAATTTATTATTTCGTTTTCGCAAAACTAATACAAAACTTAAACTTAAAGAATGTCCGGAAGAGGTAAAGGAGGAAAAGTTAAGTCAAAGGCAAAGTCCAGATCGTCGAGAGCTGGCCTTCAGTTCCCCGTCGGACGTATCCATCGTTTGCTCCGAAAGGGTATATATTTTATATGTTTTTTTTGAGTAATTTTCTAATATTTGTATTGTTTTTGAAGGCAATTACGCTGAAAGAGTTGGTGCGGGCGCTCCCGTCTATTTGGCCGCAGTTCTCGAGTATTTGGCGGCTGAGGTGTTGGAATTGGCGGGAAATGCCGCTCGAGATAACAAAAAGACTCGTATTATTCCGCGTCACTTACAACTGGCCATCAGAAACGACGAGGAGTTAAACAAACTGTTGTCGGGAGTGACTATAGCACAGGGAGGAGTCCTTCCCAACATTCAGGCCGTACTTCTCCCCAAAAAGACGGAAAAGAAGGCATAAGTTTGGCCTCCATTTAAAGAAACGGCCCTTTTTAGGGCCAACCATTCAACTGATCCATTGGACAGAATTGTATTTTTGTCTTTATTTCGGTTTAATTTAACTTTAATTCTAAATAAAATAGTGTTTTGTATTTCTATTTCTTTTCTATAATTATTACAAATAAATCATTCATTGGTTTTGTCCTAAAATTTTGATTCATTTATTGGTTTCATATTTAAACTTTAAATTAAATATTTTTACAAAAAATATGTTTAAGTAAATTGTATTTAAAATACAAGTGTTTTGTCAAATGTTTTGCTTAAAATCTTATTCAAAAGTATAACATTTTAAGACAAAATCGTTTTTAATTAGAATTTAATTAGAAATTGTTTTGTTATGAACCGATAGTTGTCAGTGAATGTGATTGTAGTCATATAACACTTCCCATCTCTTCAACCAATGATTCACTTTTGGCTCTCATTTCAAAACAATGTTTTACCGCCAAAAGTCTTTCATTCATTTGTAGACTAATTTTAAATTTCTGTTAATTTCTCAATAGTTATACCATTAATTGTTTAACAAATTATTGAAAATTAGATACTTTTCTGATTGAAAACAAAAACGGACACAACTTTTATTTTAAACCAAATCATTGTTTTTAAGATTAAATATTATTTGTATTAATTCTTACGACAAGTTTTTATTTAAAACCGAAAAACAATAAAACAATTATTATTTCAATTGAAATGCATTTTAATATTATTTAATTTATTGCCTTTTATTGGTTTTCACTTTTTGTAATGAATTAGTCATAAAAAATACTAAATTTAATAAAACACTTAAAATTAAATAATAATACAATAATTATAAATTAAATTGAAGTCTAATTTCTCTTTTATTTATTTAAATACAATTCAATTATATTTAATGAAAATAATGTCAACTCTTTATAATTAAAACAATTTATTAAAATTAATAACAATTTTTAGTCCAAACTTCTAATAATAATTAACAATTATTGTATTTTTTTAATTATTATTATATTTCGTAATTTTATTTCATTAAAGATTTAATTAATTTCGACTAAAAATTTATTAAATGTATTTAATTTATTAAATATATTGTAATTTAATTTAAAAAAGATTTTTTAATGCTTTAAATCCATTAAATGTGAATTAAATGTAAATTATGTAAAGATTTAACCGAAAATTTCATTGAAAATGCCTTAACTTATGTTTGTTTTAAAGTTTTGTATACTAAATCAATAAAAGGGTTTAATAAATATATAATTCAATTAAATAATGTCTCAATAATTAAAAATAATAATAATTTGAGTCAAAATTAAGAACTTTTCTCAATGGAAAGAGAGGATCAAAATCACATATTTTTCATCCAATGAGAAGTCATATCTATTAGACGAACGCTGTGTGGACTCATTTCCCGCCTATTTTTAGGAGAGAAACGTATAAAAGGAGAGCAAAATAGCGCTCACTTTTAGTATATTTTAAGTTTTCACTACTTATTGACAAAAGTTTTTTTAAACCATTTCCTAAAGCAATGGCTCGAACCAAACAAACCGCCCGTAAGTCTACTGGAGGTAAAGCCCCCCGAAAACAATTGGCAACAAAGGCCGCCCGTAAGTCAGCGCCGGCCACCGGAGGTGTGAAGAAACCCCATCGCTATCGTCCCGGAACTGTCGCTCTTCGAGAGATCAGACGATACCAAAAGTCGACTGAACTGTTGATCCGAAAACTTCCGTTTCAGCGATTGGTCAGAGAAATCGCTCAGGACTTCAAAACTGATCTCCGATTCCAATCTTCAGCGGTTATGGCTCTTCAGGAGGCGTCTGAGGCCTATTTGGTCGGTCTCTTTGAAGACACAAATCTGTGCGCTATTCACGCAAAGAGAGTGACAATTATGCCGAAAGACATTCAATTGGCGCGACGTATTCGAGGAGAAAGAGCTTAAACTCTTATTTGGACAAAACGGCCCTTTTTAGGGCCAACACATCTCTGTCTTTAAGGAACCGAATATTTATGACTAATTTTTATCTGTTTTTCATTTTAAAACAATTTTTATTAAATATTTTCTGACTTTCATTTCATTTAAATTTGTTTTTTTAATAAAAGAATTGAATTACTATTAATTTGATTTAAACTCATTTCTTGTCTATCGCTAAACGGTTTTATTTTAATTTCAATATAATTAGTATTTCATATATTTTGGTAAAGAATTAATAGATTAAAATGGATGTAAACTATGAGTTAATGAGTGATAATTTTTGTTAATAAATGGAAAGTTTATTAAAACAATAGTTTTATTATTTTAAAAAATGCTTTAGTTTTGATTTTACGTTTTGAGTTAAGATAAATGTAACTCTATTTTGACCAAATAGTCATCAAATAGTGAACTCTTTTTAAATGAAAAATTTATAATTTTTGTGTATTTGTTTCAATTTTATTCCATAGCTATGGGTTTAGTGTAAATACAATTAAAAACAACTCATTAAGAGTTGAGATTTTATCAATAATTAGTGTTTTAGTAATTTTTAAACTCAAATCAATAAAAGTTTTCCATATAATAAAATGGGATCGAAATCACATAATTTGATCACATTTTGAGTTTTGTCTCTTAAGTTAATTTTATAAACTCTGACAACTGATTGGTCGATACATTTGAGCCAATCGTAGCGATTGAGTTCACGCAGAGTCCGTCTCTTATGAGTATATAAAGTGAAACAAAAAGTTGGAAAACCATTGCTTTCATCGCATTTTGTCTTCAATTTATTTACGTTTTTTCAGTGAATTATTTTGTGAAAATCGTTAAAAATGTCGGGTCGAGGAAAAGGTGGTAAAGGACTCGGAAAGGGAGGCGCCAAACGTCATCGAAAAGTACTTCGAGATAACATTCAGGGCATTACCAAACCGGCGATCAGACGTCTGGCCCGAAGAGGTGGTGTTAAACGTATCTCCGGTTTGATCTATGAAGAGACCAGAGGTGTCCTTAAGGTATTCCTCGAAAACGTGATCAGAGATGCGGTCACTTATACAGAACACGCAAAGAGAAAGACTGTGACCGCTATGGATGTGGTCTATGCCCTCAAACGTCAGGGAAGAACTCTTTACGGTTTCGGCGGTTAAACTCATTGGCGTCCGAATAAAGACAAGAAACGGCCCTTTTTAGGGCCAAACCATTCCTCTGACTAAATGAGCAAAACTTTTATGTCTGACTTTAACTTAAATTTTAATTAATATCTTTTTTAAAACATTTAAATGATTTTTATTTTATTTGAAAATTGAATTTAAGTTAAATTTATATTAAATACAAATTAGTTTCAAAAATATTTGATATGAATTTACTATAACTTATAGATCGTATGTTTATCTGAATCGTCGTCTGATTCAAAGCCCAAATTGATGGCAACGGTAGGACTCGAGGGCTTCTCATTAGTTTGTGAGGCTGTGGTGCAATGGAACCGACCTCTGGTAACGCTCTGTTTTGCCTCATTGTCTCCCGAGCCCTGACTCGAGGCCGAACCACTTCTGTCACCGTTTTCTCGACTTTCATCGATTGTGAAGATCTCATAAACAGTTGGCGTTCGAGTGTTTTGACTCGAATTGTGACCGCTTTGGGTATCGTTTGTCTTCGTCTGATCCGATAGTTTTGAGAGAAAAGTGTTTGTCGGCGACGCGTAGTTATGCGGTAAATACTCCTTATTATCAATCCATGGCGGGAACTCTTCCTGACGAACCCCTTCACCAGAAGACGATTCCACTGAGTTTTCTCTTCTCCAGGGAAGGGAAGACTCCGACGCCGCCAATGGATGTCGACTTTTGTTTATATCTGGCGATGGCGTCGATTCGGGCGATATTTTTCTGGCTGTGAATAGAATTCCGGTGTCGTCGCCGTCAGTGACCGAAGACTCCGGAAAATTATGTGGTTTTACTGAAAACAATATTTGTTATTTGAGGGAAACTAAGACTAACTCTTACGGAATGAATCTTTTGAATCGAGTCTCATATCGAGAGGCAAACCATTTGGCGGAGAAGTGGGAGAAGTGATGTTATTATCACTTTTATTCAATTTTTTCATTTTGCGTTTGTGGTGTTTGTGCTGTTGTTGACTAATTAAATGTCTGATTTGCATTCGTATTTGATGTTGGAATGGCGGGTGTGGTGTCGGCACTTCCAAGATATCACTTCTACTATATCGACGCACTTTTTTTATTGGTTTAAACATCGCGTCGTTTAAAATGTGATGAATTTCAGCGTCGGCTAAATCTTTATTACTCGGACTATAAGAAAGGTTTCCGATATCAAAGTTGAGACCATTGTTTCGGTCAATAGGTATCCCTGTGGAGGGAGAGGTATCGGCGGACACATCTGTACTCAAATTGGCTAAATTCGTTTGAGTATAGGTTCGTAAAAGTGCGGACAAAGACTTGTTTGGACTCAAAAAGTTATTACTCGTATTATTATTATTATTTGTATATAAATTTTGTTTATTAACAATATTGAGGGCCTCCTGAAGGTTCAGTTTAGAACAGGTCTCGAATATTTTGCGCGAAGAGTTTCCCATTTCATGACTATCTCTTAAGAGCCAAACCCTAAGATATTTATTATTGAAGTGACGGAATCTAATTAACAAATAATGGATTAGTGGCCCATTAGTGACACTTTTCAATAAGTTATGCCATACTTATCCCTGAGTTTGTAGTTCCCGATCATCATTCCTGATATGTCTTCGAGTCCGGCCATTATGTGATCCATTAACTGACAAAATTAACTTTCAATTAGTTTTTAATTTAGTAAAAGTATATGTATATACCCGGGTGTGAATTCTCTCGTTCATTGTGAGCTCTCTTTTATTAGCCCTTGGTACATTCAACAGTTTGACGAGACTCCCAGTCGTCATACCTTCACAAAAGATTAATGACTTTTTTGTTGAATATTTATATGATTTTTGTATACAAACCCTGAAGAAAGACAGTAAAGTAGACGACAGCTATAATGGTTGTGACCATCATTTCTCGAGTTCTGATAATTTTATTATCGATAACAAGTATGAGAGCGAAGGCAACGGCACCTCTAAGTCCTCCATAAGCCATAATAAACTGCTCCACTCTATTAAGTCGGTGTAAACGGAACCGATTGGCCAAAGCTGTCAGTGCTATGACTCCTAAAATCATTTATATATAAAATTAAAGCTTTTTATTGATTTAATGAAATACCGATCGCTCTGTAGACCAGACAGAAAATAATTGTGAGGACAACAAAAGGTGTGTTCCAATTGTGTTTGTCGTTTACAGTACAGACACCTAAAAATACAAAAATAATGGCTTCCGAAGAGTTGGCCAACATTTTCATTGCATATTTTAGTGTTGTATGAGATTTCTGAGTGATATTTTCTTCAACATAATTCTTCATGGTTATTCCACAAAATGTTAAGCTTTTCAAACAATACAAATATAAGTATTCTTTTAATTCAATCATTGAGTTAAGTATTAGTTGTGCCGTAAATAACAATTTATATTTTCTTATGTTTACTGAATAAGAAAATAGCGATAAATATTGATTTATGAGAAGAAATACTAAATATTCAGTCCATTAAGTTCTTAGCATTAATGCATTAAAACATCGATTGCCAACACTTTTAGTAAATAATTATCTCAAGTGTTTGCTTTTAACTTCAATTTAGTACTGATTAAGCCGTAGTTAACCAATGGTTACATTCATTCAAGAATTTAACGCTAAATATTATAACAATAAATCTATAATTGACTTAATTCTAATGTCAGACATTTGGTTATAATTTTATCACAATTTTCATATTCAATATTTTAGTGAATCGACTAAAAAATCGTTTCACTCATTTTTTAAAAACATTTAATAAATTAGTTATTATCTAATATTCACTACAAATTGTTTGACATATTTTTCACTGAAGACTTGATTTCATTCCTTAATTCAAATTATATATTGTTTTAAAAAAATTGGGATTTTATTATAACAAAAGTAAATATATATTTGAATTGTATTATTGACAGTCAAACCAATGAATTAATTTTTTTCTAGAATAAAATATGATCATGATATAAATATCAACTTAGAAAAATATCAATTTATTATATATTATTATATTGGTTTGTTTAGGATTGTGCATGCTAACATTCTCCTAATTTCACTCTAAATTAAATAATAAACGACTTATAAAAAGTATTTTTTAAAAATTCCGAAAAACTAATTAATAGCTGTCATTGAATTACAACAAAAAACAAGATTTGCGGTCAAATAAATAATCACTAAAATTAAGTAACAAAACTATATTAATATAGATTTAGTGGAAAATATGAAATAAATCTAATGATTATAGTTTTATGAATGACATAATATTAAGGCATTGACTTTATTTCTTTTGAGTTTATTTCTATAAATGATTTGCAAAAAGAGTCAAACATTATATCAAAATATAAAAGAAAACTTTGTTTTCGGTGTAAAACCTATTTTTTTAATTAATATTTAATTTCAGTTATATTATTGTCAATCACTTAATCACTTAAATGTCAATTCCTTAGAATTTTTGAAATTTGATGCAATTCTAAAGAATTAGAGAATAATTTGGCCAATACTGAGCCCAACATCTCTTTCCTTATTTGTAATCAAATAAAACTCAAATTATTTATACCTCGATATTTGATTAAATAAAAATTAATTCATTTTTTATAAATAAAATTTGTTTTTGAAAGACATAACAAAAGAATGAATTGAATTCATTTATTTGAACTCAAATGAAAGGAATCGACAGATATTTACCTCAAAATTCCTGATAAGTGAAACATTTCTGCCGAAAGATATGAAAGATATGCCATAACGAAGACAAAAATTGGTTCAATAATCTTGACGTGATGTGTGAAACGGGACACAAATGCCGCCAAAAAGCCCCAAATAATACCCATTACAGTCCCACCCAATGCTATCACAAAAAATGAGGCAAAACCAGCGAAATAGTCAATGGGTAAAACACTTTCGATGCCTCCGTCGTGAGCCATCTCTGCATAGCCTTCGAACATATGATATAATACCTGACATTCAAATCAGTTTATTTTAATTTACAAAAATCTAATAATCGGTTGAATACATACAACAGTGACGGCGTCGTTGAGTAACGATTCACCGAAGACTAAGATATTTCAAAATTATATACAAATATTCACGAAAATACAGTCAATACACAATTATAATCCCTACCGTTATAAGATTTACACCATTATTATCCCTAGATTGTAAACCCCAAAACAGTTATTAATAGTCTAAACTTACACCATTATAATCCCTAAAATTCTCTGCAATAATTGTAATTATTACTGAAGTCTTATAATTGTGTATCGAATGTATTCTTATATGTAAATACCTAGAATATAAAGAACTTCATTAACGTGAACCTCTTCAAAAACTGCCAAAACAGCGACCGGATCCACAGCAGAAACCGTTGAACTATTAATTTATATATTATTGAATCGACAAAATGCGGTCAATAAAAGAAATGCTTACTTTTTGTCAAGAATTCAAACTTTAAAACTAATTCATTCTCTTCTAATTCTCTACTAATTTGTACTTAACATTAAAATTATTGAATTTAAAAATCAAATTTTTAAACAAATTATAAGGAGATTATAGTATAGTATTTATTCTTTTAAATTTAATCGATTAAAATATGTTTGGAATTAAATAAACATTACGTTAGTGTTAATCATTTTCTGATCACATTCTTTAGATAAAATGTGTTTTCAAAAAATAATTCTTTAAATTAAACAAAACAAAAAATTTCAGCCAAAACGAGGGATAATCCGATACTTTTCTCTTAAAATAATATTTATTAAAAGACCCCAAAAATATGCGTCACTTTTACTAAAGATTTATAGAGAAAACATAGAAATTTGTTGAACACATATAAATATTTCTATATTTCAGATATAAATCTATTTTTAAATCTCAATTAAAGTCAACGAGTGATTCATCGCTAGGACTCAACTAAAAACACTATCCATCGATTGGATAATTAATTAAAAAACAAGTCTCGAGACAACTATTCCTTCAACTTTTTTTAAACTTTTAAATATTTAATAAATTAATAAATTATTCTGACTTTAAAAAAGTTGAAAAAGTTTTAATCAAAAATATATAAAAGAATTACCTGAATAAAAGTGTATCCAAAAGAGGCATCGGTTCACCAAATATTCCTAACAGCGAACAGCCATACAATGAAAGACCTAATATTTAAAATAGTTTTTATTTAAAGTTAAGTTAAATTGAATGAATACCAATGGCTAAGGCATTCCAAACGGTGCCGATGACGGCATATAATAAAATTGATATGAGATTATCAAAAAACAAACGGTTAGGCATATGATAGCCCGCGTCCATTACAATCGGTGGTAACATATATAAGAAAAATAGGGTTGGAGTCAATGGTTGGAGTTTGTCGTCTGGAATGCCCGCGAAAAACATTATTAAACCTATAATTACGCCTAAAATCATTAAAACCACAGATTCTGGACATAAAGAAGACAACTTTGGAGTGACGTGAAATCCTGGATAAAACAAATTTTCAAAAATAAATAATTTTGAATAATAGTTAATAAATTATTAATTATGTAATCGACTTCAAAAAGGATTCACTTTTGTTTAGTATTTATTTATTATTTATTATAATATTTATTAATTATTTTATAATTTATATGAAGTAATGCTCTCAAACCTATTGTTAATAAGTTAACTGTTATTAACTATTTTATTCTTTAATACCTAATAACTATTTTTTGTATTTGAAATATGCATTAATGCTATCCATTAAATTTTCTGGCTATTTTTAATTATACCTTGTTTATTTTAGTAACATTTGCTAATCTATAATTGTTTACTTATTTTCAGATTATATTTAGATTTTTATTCGTAAATAAATATTTTACAAAACTATAAGACTTTATGTCAAAGGCTTTGACTTATTCTAACAGAAATGTGTGACTAAATGTTCAAAACATATATTTTTCATTCTTTTGATATGTTATAGTTAACTCTAATATCTTGTATCTTTTGGGACCAGGATTATGAATTCAATATACTAGTAGATATAACTAAAGTTAGAAAATGTGATTAAAGTATTTAATTTAATGAATAATACGAATGAATACTACGAATAATAATGAATGAATTAACACATTTTGTAATATTTTCAAAGAGAGCTTTTAATTTTAACTTAACTTTATTTAAATAAAATTTTCTCTAAAGAATATAAAAGATTTACTAAATTAAAGCAATTAAATTAAAATGAAAGTATATATCATCTAATAATTTGTTTATAAATCATATATTTTATATTTATTCTAAAGTTAAAGAATATGAGAGCTATTCGTGTCTTTCCGTTGATAACATAAGAAACCATTTATATCATATCTGTCCCAATGAGAAGAGATATTTGAGTTTCATTATTGAAAACTAATGAGTGAACCCACAAAAGGAGGAACTACTTGTGTTGAATTATTAACAAAGAAACCTTTCAGCCTTTCAGGTGAAACCAAATACATATATATACTCTTTACCCACAATATAACCAGATTTGTGGTGCGATCAAAATGGTCTGGTATATCAAGATCTTAAAAAAATAAATGAAGTGATAATTATTCTATTATATCTACAAAATCTCTTAATTTGATAAATAATCAAATCTTTTATTGTTTTCGACTCTTAAAACTATTTTTATATAATTTATCACTAATTTGTAAATTAAATTTAAAATTCTCGAGACAATCATAAACACTTACTTTTTATTTTGGTTATGGCATCCAATAGTTATTATGTTTATATCATAAACTGTTTATATGGTTTAGTCTTAAATTTTTCTGGATTTATGGTTATATCAAATCTGGTTAAATTGAAGGTTTAAAATTATGAGCCTTTTAAGAAAGAAAGGGCATAAATCAGGGATGGCAAAAGGGGGGTATTCCGGAATACCCCCCTTGGA